>JAASGM010000354.1:0-22160 GCA_023334215.1 Globisporangium cystogenes | reverse complement strand
GATTATACACTACGCACCGGAGGCGACGCTCTTCGTCGTCGCGCTCTCTCTCTCACACACGCTCTCTCTCTCGGCTTATGCGACGTCCTGGATGCCCGTGAGCTTGAGCAGGTACCCGATGACCCAGCCGAAGAACGCGGCGATCGAGCCGTTGACCATCATGGACGTGCCCGACTTCCACCACTTCTGCCCGACAAAGTTGGCCTTGACGGCGCCGAGCAGGAAGAGCGTGACGACCGTGAGCACGCACGACGCGTCGAGCGTCGTGTCGGCCGACATGCCGACGCCCGGGATGAGGTTGAGCAGGTACGGGATGAGCGGGATGACGCCGAACGCCATGAACGACACGAACGTGATGACGCCACCCGTGAGCGGGCTGTCGTCGTCGTCCACCGGCATGAGGTTGAGCTCTTCGACCATCATGATGTCGATGAACGCCTCCTTGTACTTGGCGAGCGTGTGCACCACGAGCTTGGCGTCCTCGGTCGCGATGCCCTTCTTCTCGTACAGCTCGATCATCTCGTCCATCTCGCCCTCCGGGTAGTTCTCGAACTCCCACACCTCGCGCGCGCGCTCGTGGTTCACAAGGTCGGCCTCCGCCTGCGAGCTCAGCATGTCGCCGAGCCCCATCGAGAGCCCGTCGGCGACCAAGTGCGCGATGCCGATGATCAGGATCACCGAGTGCGGCAGCCCCGAGCCGGCCACGGACGTCACGGTCGCGAACGTCGTGATGATGCCGTCGAGCCCGCCGTAGACGGCGCTCTTGATGTACCCGCCGCCCGCGAGGTGGTTCTCCATCGCGTGTCCGTGCTGCGCCATCTCGAGCTTGAGCTGGTGCAGCTCGCGGCTCGTGGTGCCGTCGCGGCTCGCGTGCGCCGACTTGACCTGGTCGAGGATCGAGCCGCCGCCGGTGCTGCCGGTACTGCCGTTGCTGCCGTTGCTCGTGGCGCCGTAGTTGCTGAAGCCCGCGGTGTTCACGGGGCTCGTGGCCGTCGTTTTGCCGTTGCGGTGGCCGTTCGCGGGCGGCGAGTCGCTCGCAGCGGCGCCGTTGCTCTTCTTCTTGCCCATGATGTGGCTGCTGCTGCTTGTTCGCTTCGGTTGGTGGAGAGCTTGTGCGGCTGGACGCGAATCGCGGAATGAACCAGGCAAAAAAAAGATCTCACTAGCTTGGCACTCGACGAGCTGAATAGACTGTGTTGCCCTCTTGTATCGCGTACAGAGGGGTTGGATGGAGAATCTTGATGCCGAGGAAATAGAGAGGAAAGTGAATGTATGCCATGATTTGGACATTTCGTTCGTAAAGCGCACTTTGCGCCTGCAAGTTAGTGCGTTGCAGCGGCCGCGATCACCACCACTCCTGCACTTCTTGCCAGTTGCGCGTGACCTGCCAGCAAGCACATGAAGCAAGCGAGCGAGCGAGAGAGAGAGAGAGCAGCGGCGAAGGATGGTGACGAGGAGCGCCGCTCGCTCGCTCCCGACATGGTCGGACGCGCCATGGCCAGTAGATCTCCGGCGCTCAGCTGTCGCAGTAAATCAGGGAGCGCTCCGCGCACGGTGCTGGCATTCCGGGGGTGCAGGTGCCACCTGCGTCTCCAGGTCGCTCGCAGTTGCCCCCCACCCGCAGTGGGTCTCCGTCGCGAGCTGCTGCACTGCGTGCATGTTGCATGTTGCGATCCTCCGGCAGCCGACTTGCGTCGCCTGCATTCATGTCAAACATCGCGCTCGGCTTGACGACGACTTCCGACGCCGAGCAGAGCCGGGCTCGAAGCGAACGGGCCGCGAGAGGCGAGAGGCACGCGCCGCGCCGCTTGAGTATGGTCCGCCCTCGTTTCCCCTCGGGTGTCCGAGGTTGCCACGCATTCGTACGTACGAACGTGGAGGACGAACGGCCAGCAGCAGCAGCCGCGGCAGCTCTCTCTTGGCTCTGGTGCTGCTACTCACAACGCTCACGCGGCGCGGATGTTTGCTCACTCCACTCGCGCAATACGTGATGGCGCAGGCGAGCTGCTCCACTCTCCGGCATCACCGTGTTTGACACGACGCGGCGCTGGGCAGCACACTTCGCCTGAGCTGGGGCAGGCAGATCCAGACGCCTCTGGTCCGCGTGCTGGCCATTGTTCTGCCTCCTCGACAGTCCGCTCTCCACTGGCGACGCTCAGAGCACACGAGTGCGCATGGCGTCCGGCGTCTGTGAACAGCGATCGCGTGTGCTGCGCGTGTTTCACTGATGTTCCGAGGGTTCCAGCCAAGCGCTCGGCTGACAAGCAACGCTTGCTCCGGGTCCAGCGCACTCGCCACTCCAGTTCGCTCGCTCGCTCCAGACTCGAACCACCACGATGTCCTTTCCGTTCGTTCTGCACGCACGCGCCTTCGCCATCACGTCGCTGGCATCACCGCTGCCCAGAGCCATCGACGAGGAAGTCGGTCGTCGACGTACTGTACGCGCGAACGTGGACAGATCGAAGAGTCCGAACGAAGGACACTACAGTAGCGACGTAGCGAGCGTGACTACCACAGACTCTGGACTGACCCGCGTGTCAGTACAAGAGAAGCCGATAGCAACACAAGCACGATTTGATTAGCAGGCGACGCCGGCTCAGCTCCTGCTCAGTTAATGTAGGCTGAGACCGAGCCGGAAACCGTAGTGAACGGGACGCTCCACGACTTGAGCCAGCACGTGCCGCCATTGTAGTTCGTCCACGTGAACTGATTGCAGTAGTCCGTGCTGCGGCAGATGCCGCAGCAGTTGGCCGCCGAGGTCGACAGCTCGCTGCTGATGTCGGCGCCGGTGAAATCCTTGTTCTGCTGCAGGGACATGCACTTGTAGACCGAGCCCGAGCGCAGGTACGGCGTGCCGTCGCCGTCGGGGGCCACCGACACCGGCGCCGCCGGCGCTCGCTTCTTGAGGTAGCACATGCCGCCCTTGTACTTGGACCACGTGTACGCGTTGCACTGCTCGATCATGCTGCAGTGGTCACAGCACTCCTCCGCGGTCGCGGCGACCGTGGCGCGCAAGTCGTTGCCCGGGTAGTCGACGTTGTTCGAGATCGCGGCGCAGTTGGTCTGGATGTTCTGCGCCTTGGTGATGATCGCGGCATACCAGGTCGAGTCCAGAACGCGCCCCGTGATCGTCGACATGAGCACACACTCGCGCGCGTTGCGGAGCGTGAAGCCCACGCAGCCGAGCTCCTGGATGCAGCGGCTGGCGCACTGGTCGGCGTTGAATGTGCCGCCGACAACCTTGAGCGTGTCTCCGACGTAGGCCCAGCCTTGGTGCGGCGTCCCGACTCGCCGGTTGAGCCTCGCGTCCGACGTCGTCGTGAAGACCGGGTAGAAGCCGTAGCCCTCGACGCCGCACGCGCCGTACCGGTGGCCCTGGTACCCGCGCTCGATGTACATGTACCCGCCGCTGCCCCACGCCGCCGAGTACTGGTTCTTGATCTTCCAGTACGGGATCCCGTTGAGCGTGCCGAAGCCGACGATCGTGACCTCGTGGTTGTACTTGTCCGCCGGGCAGTTCTGCTCGTTCCCGAGGAAGACGCCGCTCTTGTAGTACTGGAACGCGTCCCAGCGGATGTTGAACGACACGGCCACGGGCTGCTGCAGCACGGCCGCCTCGAGCTGCGTGTGGTCCTCGAAGTACCCACCCGTGTAGTAGAACGCGCCGAGGCTCCGGCGGTCGCACCAGAACGACGCGTCTTGGTACACCCGACACCCCGGCACGTTGTCGACCTTCGAGACGTACGGGTACGACGCGTCGGTGCAGAGCGACCCGCCGTTGAGACGCGTGAGCCAGTCGTACGCGTAGTTCGCGTTGGACGCGGCGCACGCAGCGTTCTCTCGGCTGCAGCTCACGATCTCCTGCGCCGACAGCTCGTGCAGCGTGCCCGTGCGCGCGCAGTAGCCCGACTCGAGCGCGGCCGCCGCAGTGAACGCCCAGCACACGCCGCAGGCACCCTGGTCCTTGATGCTGGTCACACAGCCCTTTGTCTGCCAGTCCACGTTGACGACCCACGTGTCGAGCTTACGAGAGGCGTTGTTCGACGCCGTGAACGTCGTCGTCGTGGCATCCGAGGTCGCACTGACGTTGACGATGCTGGCGAACGCGGCGTCCATCGGGTGGACCTGCGTCTTCACCGCCTCGATGTGGTCCTGCGCGCCGCTGTGCTCGGTGTACGCGAGGAACTCGGCGCTCGTCATGAGCGCGAACGGAGTGTCGATGGAGAACGTGGCGTGCGGCTGCAGCTCCTGGATGCGCGTGACGGCGTCGAGCGAGTTCCGGAAGCGCGCCAGCTCGTCCTGCGTCGGCTCGAGGTCGTCGTCGACCCTCATGATGGAGAATCTGGCTCGCGGCGGCACGTAGCCGTTCTTGTACGCGAGCTGGCCGGCGTCGCTCGCCTTCCAACGCAGGAACTCGCTCCTGATGTCGATGTCAGCGGCGGCAGCAGCGCTCACAGCAGTGAACTGCGCCAGCGCGGCGAGCGTGGCGGCCGCGGAGAAGGTCTTCATCGTCACCGAGCTTGAGGTCGAGACCGAGACTGGGGACGTGTGCTCGAGTCGCTTGTCGAGGGCGAATCGGAGAGTGAGAGACGCTGCTTCGAGGGCATCGGGTGTGATCGGATGGCAATCAGGTGTGATCGGGTGTGATCACGAGCGTGTGCCGAGGTTCTCAGCCGCTCGGTTCCCGCCGCCGACGAACGAGCGGGCATGTTCAACACAGCCACCCACCGAAGAGTTGCCATCCTGATGATGCGGATCCGCTCGCTTGATGTCTCATGGGTGGAGCGAGGTACCTCGCGAGTCACGACGTCAACGAAGGCGTCGGCATGCGCGAAAGAGGTCGGTGTCCGCTGAAGGAGCCGCCGCCCGAGCATGAGCTCGATCCACCGCCCGAGGCGTTCATGAGGCGGAATGGCCATGGCGACTCGCGCTGTTTCCGCTGGTGGTGGCGCGCATCAGAAACTCGCACCGCCTGCGTCCCCATCGGGTCTGAAAGCGTTGCCGCCGCCGTGTCAGAGACCTTGCTGTCGTACCGTCCACGACGGCGAAGCGAAAGCAGCGCGAGCTCTGGGAACAAGCCCTCGTGCCTTCGACCCACGTTCTCGGTCGGGCTTGGCGAGCGGCCGCGGTCTGCGCTTCAGAGAGAGTCCGGCCACCCACCGTCGACTTCGACCCGCGTTGGCTCAGCGTTCTCACACAGCGCACGGGGCGTTCGCACCGAGTTGCCGTCTGAGCAGCGTGGAGACGCCAATCTCGTTGTGATCTCGGCGCGCGAACTGGTCGCGAGCTTGAAGTTGTTTTGGACACACTCCGAGACGCTGACGCCGCCGCGCTGTCCTCCTCCGCGCGAACACGCGGATCGACTGGATGCGGCGCGTCGTCGAGACGGGTTCATTTTCATGCTCGACGTGTGAATTGCGCACAAAGCCAAGAAACGAGTGAAATCGATTTCTTCGCGGTGAGGCGACACTGCTTGGTTGGCTCCCGAGTTCGTTGGAGCCCCTGACGACTCTGGAGCCCCTGGAGGCGCTAAGCCTCGCAAGCCTCGCAGGATGACATCGCAGTCCGGCGCGAGATGACAGCGCGCCGTTGCTCAGCCGCGCTCTTTGACACTCGAGGCGAGTGCAACCATGAACGAGCCAACGAGGTTGGTCTCCCCTCACCTCTTTGAAGGTGGTCGGACTGCGAGAGCCGCCTCACGTGCTTGCTTTCGTGCTGGTGCCGCGTGCTCGCTGACACCAGCAGCCACAAGCAGCCACCACCATTCGCCGTGCGTGTGGCTCGCTGTCGTGCGGTGTCGAGGACGCTTCGAGCGCTGCATAGTCAAGAGCCCGGCAGCTTGAAGGGGTAAGCGGGTGGGGCTCGGGGAGCTCTGAGGGCTCTGAGGACTCTAAAGCCAAGAGCTCCGAGAACTATGAGAGCTCTGAAAGCTGTGAGAGTTCCTCGTCTTGACATCGGTCGCATCTGCGAGATCGCGCTTACGAACCCGAGCGCTCAGGGGTCGAGGTCGATCGACCAAGCGCGGACTGCGGAGCTGGAGCTCGAGCTCGGCCCGCTGAGCGTCGTCGCCCACCCAGCGCAGCAACAACAACAGCATCGGAAAGTCAGGAGGCGTTCAGTTGCGTTGGTGTCGGCGACCCGCCCGTCGCCGACATTTCTATCTGCACGTCGCGAATTTCATTTTTAACACCGTCCCGCTTGTCCCGCATACCATGTCGACATACAAATGCTTCGTCTTGCGTCCCGTGCAGATCACCCGCACACGGGACCCCCGTTCCTAACGTGTTATAAACGCGTCAAACGTGCAAATTCCTTTCGCGGACACAAAGAGATGCCGCGCGCAAGCTCAAGAAGCTCGCTCATGTGGCGCTCGCGCACGTGACGGAGGCAAGGAAGACAGGAAGGCAGGCAACTCGCTCGCTCACTCACTCGGCAATTCCTCAGCAGCCGCCCACGCTCCTCACCGTACCCGCCGCCACTCCGGACGACACACAATGGCGACGTCGCTGCTCGCGAACCCGCTGCTGGTGGCCGAGACCTCCAAGCAGATCACCAAGGCGCTCAAGTGCGTCGCGTTCACCAACATGCAGGTGGGCGACATGATGCTGCGCAAGCACGAGCGCCTCGAGAAGCGCATCCGCAGCGTGAGCGAGGAGATCGAGCTGCTGCGCGCCGACGTGATGGAGAACGTGCTGAACCAGCGCGAGCGGCGCCAGCAGGTCGCCGACATCGAGGAGGACGTCGAGCGCGCCGAGGTGCTCGGCAACGCGCTCATGGTCGAGGAGCTGCTCGACGAGTTGCGCGTGCTGCAGGAGGAGGGCCGCCGCGAGGACGCGCTCTACCGCAGCCTGCGCAAGGCGCTGCGCAGCCGCAAGCGCGTCAAGAAGGAGTTCATCCGCGAGAAGCACGTCGTGGAGGACGAGATGCGCTCGTTCAACCGCAAGCAGAACCTCATCGAGTCGCTGCTCTCGACCTTCACGAAGGACACGTCGGGCCGCGGCTGCGGGTCCTCGGCCCAGAGCGACTGCGGCTCGGACATGAGCGACGTCGACAACAGCAGCCTCGTGAGCCCCGCCGAGGAGGAGGACGAAGTCCAGTCCGAGCCCAGCTTCATGCACAAGCGCCGCATCTACAGCCCCGAGCCGGCGCGTCCGCGGCGCTGGTCGGCGGACGGCACGTACCCCCAGACGTCCCCGCAGAAGCCCCGGACGCGCGTGCGGCGGTCGGTGTCGCTGTCGGTCCCGCCGCGCCCGCACTCGCTCGGCAGCGTCGAGGAAGAGAGCGACGACTACGACGAGGAGCAGGACGCTCCTGCGCCAGCACCGACACCAGCAGCAGCAGTGACAGCAACAGCAGCGCCGACTGCGGTGCAGGACAAGGATGAGGATGAGATCCGAGCCTCGTGGTCGTCCGAGGCGTCGTCGTCGTCCTTGCAGCAGCAGACGGACGCGAGCGTCGCGAACGACCTCCTCCTGCTCGAGGAGATCCATGACGAGCAGGACAACTTCTACTCGCACTCGGGCGACTCGAGCAGCGACGACCACGAGAGCGACTCGGAGGACGACCACTTCCACGAGAGCCCGCGCTCGACGACCAGCACGGTCGTGGCGATGAGCGAGACGGCGAGTGTGGCGTCCGGCGAGTCTCTCAAGCGACCGCCGCGGAAGCTGTCGCTCCGGGAGGCCGAGTCGACTGGCACCAACTCTGCCAGCCTCGCCAGCAACAACAGCAGCAGCAACACTGCGGTGACGACGGCAGCCGCGAGCTTCTCGACCAAGACGAGCTGCGATCAAGTGGAAGTCGCGCTCGCACCGACGATGGATCGTAAGGAGGCGACGGCAGCGGTGCCAACAGCGGCCGCCTGAGTCAGTTTAATGCACCACGATACTTTGTAGCGACCGGGTCGTGACGCGGTTGGCGCTGTACACGAGACCTTCTTACCCGACCACCATCCACATGCTGACACTCGCACCAGCACACGCAAGACCCCGCCACCAGACACAACCACGACGTTCGCTTCTTGCTTGTTCCATTGTTCGTTATCTTGCTCAGCATGAATGCTGCTAGTACGGCTTCACTACTAAGACGAGCTAGAGCTTGCAAAGAGAGCAACGAGCTCCAAGAGAAGGGTGTGGGGGGACTCGTCAGCGCATTCGTCCTCGAGTTACCGAGGGATTTCCTCATGAAGATCAGAGCAGATCTTGGTATTTTTGCAGCATCACTCGAGCCCCAGGTAGAAAACATACACACGTAGACACATATGCCCAGACACACACATGCACAAGAACACACACACAAGAATGTGGTGACGACGACACACGTGCAAAGTGGCAGTCAAAAGCTCGAATGACCAGCAGCCCACTTCGTCTCGAAGCTGTCCAACCAGTCGTTTCAACACGGGACATGCCTGGTATATTTGAAAATAGCAATAGTTTACTTCGGGACAGTTGCTACTTCAACTTCATTTTGTAGGTTGATTTGTTACGGTACTTCAAAACCGAAACCACACATTCGAAAGGTCGCGTCGTTTCACGCCCTCGATTACAAGGCGCGTGCAGAAATTGTCATTTCGACTTGGGTCGTTGCGCGCCGCTTACTCTCGAAATCGCCGCCCGCCGCCTCCGTCGTCCGCTGTTGCCGCCGTCGTTGCCAGCGCGAAGCTTCCTTTCCTTCAACTTCAGCAGCAACAAGACCAACAAACGGACTAAAGTGACGCCATGGGGCTGCTCAACCTGCTCCGCAAGCTCAAGAAGGACGACAGCGAGGCGCGCATCCTCGTGCTCGGGCTCGACAACGGCGGCAAGACGACGATCCTCAAGAAGCTCTCGGAGGAGGACATCAGCCACATCATGCCGACGCAGGGCTTCAACGTCAAGAGCCTCCAGGTCGACGGCTTCAAGCTCAACATGTGGGACATCGGCGGCCAGAAGACCATCCGCCCCTACTGGCGCAACTACTACGAGCAGACGGACGCGCTGGTGCGGCTCTCTATCTCTCTCTCTCTCTCTCTCTTGGCCACCAGTCTGCCTGTCCTCCTAGTCGGCAACTGACTCGCTCGCTCGGCAGATCTACGTGATCGACAGCGCCGACCGCCGCCGCCTCGAGGAGACCGGCATGGAGCTCGTGACGCTCCTCGAGGAAGAGAAGCTCGCGAACGTGCCGATCCTCGTGTTCTCCAACAAGCAGGACCTGCTCAATGCGCTGCCGTCGTCCGAAATCTCCACGGCGCTCAACCTCGCGACGATCCGCGACCGCACGTGGCACATCCAGGCGTGCTCGGCCAAGACGGGCGAGGGGCTGCAGGAGGGCATGGAGTGGATAGTCAACACAATGAGTTCTGGGCGGGGGAGAGAAGCCAAGTAGGTCGACTGCCGGCGAGCGAGCGGGCGAGCGGAGTTGAGGAGCTGCGAGTCCTCACATGCACGCAGCTCAACGGCGATGCGCCACGGTGGGCACGGCCCGAGAATCTGCTGCTGGCACCAAGCACGAGCTCGAGACAAGAGCGAAGAGACAAGAGAGAGAGGAGCGACGGCTCCCGTGTTGAGCTGCACATCGCAATACATGAAGCCTATGAACCACCACGTTCGTCACGACTCGCCAGCATCGCGTCGTCGTCATCATCGTCAGCAAGAGCGTGAGTTAGCGAGCCACAGAGCCGCAAGGAGAGAGAGAGGGAGAGAGAGAGGGAGTCGTCCACGTGCATTGCGCGCTTGCGTTGCTGGGCGTGCGTGCGGCGGCCAATCCTCTCATTGCGGACTGCCTAGAGCTCGAACGCGACGTTGATCTTGACCTGCTCGGCCTGCGCGACGATGTCGGCGATCTTGACGGCCTTCTCGGCAGCATCGTCCAGGTCGTCGGCGACGATCATCTTGAAGCCCGAGTTCGCGATCAGCTCGCGCGCCTTCTCGACGTTCGTGCCCTGGAGGCGGATCACGATCGGCTTCTTGAGCCCGAGGTCCTTGGCGGCGGCGATGATGCCCGCGGCGATCACGTCGCAGCGCATGATGCCGCCGAAGATGTTGACGAGGATCGACTTGACCTTGTCGTCGGCGTTCAGGATCTCGAACGCCTTCTTCACCTGGCCCTCGGTCGCGCCGCCGCCGACGTCGAGGAAGTTGGCCGGCGAGCCGCCGTAGAGCGAGATGATGTCCATCGTGGCCATCGCGAGGCCCGCGCCGTTCACGAGGCAGCCGATGTTGCCATCCAGGCCGATGTAGTTGAGGTCGTACGCCGACGCCTCCACCTCGCGCGGGTCCTCCTGGCTCTTGTCGCGCTGCGCGAAGATCTCCTTGTGGCGGAAGCCCGCGTTGTCGTCGAAGTTGAGCTTGGCGTCGCACGCGAAGATCTCGCCCTCGCGCGTCTCGGCGAGCGGGTTGATCTCCACGAGCGTCGCGTCGACGCCCACGAAGAGCTTGTAGAGGTTGCGGATCATCGCCTCGAGCTTCGGCACAGACGCGTCGTCGACGCCGAGGTTCGCGGCGAGGCGCGCGACCTGCTCGTCCGTCACGCCCGTCATGATGTCTACCGTCTCCTTGAAGATGAGCTCCGGCGTCGCGGCCGCGACGTCCTCGATCGAGGTGCCGCCCGCCGGCGACGCCACGATCACCGGGCCCTGCGACGCGCGGTCCATGAGGATCGAGAAGTACATCTCGCGGCGCATGTACACGCGCTCGACGAGGAAGACCTTGGCCACCTCGATGCCCTTGGCGCCCGTCTGCTTGGTCACGAGCGTCTGGCCGAGCATCTTCTCCGCGATCTGCTTCGCCTGCTCCGGCCTGTCGACACGCCAGCGTCCTCGCGTCAGTCTCCCCCTCCACCCACCCAGACTCCACCAGCCGCAACGCACTTGGTGCACATGTGCACGCCGCCCTTGAAGCCGTTCTTGAACGAGCCGAGGCCGCGGCCGCCCGTGAGCGCCTGCGCCTTGATCACCACGTCCACGCCGGCTGCTCGCAACAGACCAGTCCAGTCAGTCAGTCAGTCGCACCGCTCCACGCAGCAGTCGTGACATCAGCGATAGAGAGAGCGAGTACGCACTGCGGCCGCCCTTAATCTTGTTGAACGCGGCCTCGGCCTCCGCGGGCGTCGTCGCCGGGATGCCCTGTGGCGTCGCGACGCCGAACGTCTTCATGATCTCGAGCGACTGGAATTCGTGCAGGTTGAGGCGGCGGACCTGCTGCGACGGCGGCGCCGCCAGCAGCGAGGAGGCCGCCTTCTTGCCGGAGGCGGAGCGCGCGACGCGGCCGAACATGGCGACGAAGAGAGAGCGACGGAGGAGCGACGGAGGAGCGGCGGCCGGAGCTTCGCGAATGGCTCGAAGGGGGGACGACGGGCTGCTGGCCGCACATGCGCGATGTTGCGCGAAGCGAGCGATGTTGCGCGAGAATATCGCGTTGAGCTCCGCCGCAAATTGGATTAGCTAAGAAATTACTACCTGCGGAGTTTGTGCTGCACGTGTCCATTCGTGCGACATCACCGTCGTTTAACACTTTGATTCGCAAATATTGCGTTTCTTGAAAGGTTCAATGTTCATTTCTCCAATAAGAAAATGAAGCAGGAGGAGCTCTTCCACGAGCGCCAGGAGCTGCTCCGCTGCGGCGTCCACGCGCTCAACAACGTTCTCCAAGGTGCGTGGCGCGCACTCTTCCAACAGGACACACTCTCTAACTGACGCAAGCGGCGGATGATTGGCGGGCAGCCCGCGTCTTCGACAAGGCGGCGCTGGACGCGGCGTGCGAGCAGCTGGCAGCGCTGGCGGACGAGGGCGGCGGCGGCCTCTGGGGCCGCGTGTGGAACCCGCACCGGTCGTCGCTCGGACTCGGCAATTACGACGTGAACGCGCTCATGCTGGCGCTCGAGCAGCGAGGTGGAGGAGCGAGTGAGGAAGGCAGAGAGGGAACCTACGGCTCACACTTTGTCTGCTGCCCGCCCGCAGGCTACGAGCTGCGGTGGGTCGACAGGCGGCGGCGCGTGACGGCGGAGCTGCTGGACCTGGACGCGCTCGAAGGCGCGCTCTGCAACGTCGTGACGTCGGCGTCGGTGCTGCGGAACATGTGGGAGCAGCGCCACTGGTTCGCGATCAAGAAGGTGCGACGAGCTCCGTTGCGTTCATTCCGAGCATCGGAGGTTGGGAAACTGAGCTGATGCGGTGGTGGTGGTGAGTGCGCAGATCGGCGGCGTGTGCTACAACTTGGACTCGAAGCTGCCGGCGCCAGTGGTGAGCGAGCTGCTCGCGATGCTCGCGATGCTCGCGAAGGTCGACTGACGTCGTCTCTCTCGCAGCCGTTCGCGAGCCAGGACGAGTGCCTCCAGTTCCTCCAGGAGCTCGTGGACACGGGCGAGTGCGAACTCTTCGCGGTCGCGAAGGCGAGCGCCAGAGCAGCAGACGCGTCGGCGGACGCGAGCCACGCGAGCGCAGAGTGACGGAGCGTCTCGTGTGGTGGTGATCGAATGCAAGAGTGGATGTGCTGCGTCAGCTTAGTCGTGTCGTGCCGTGCCGCCCTCCGCCCTCCGCCCTCCGCCCGCAGCCCTCAGCCCCCATAGGCCCACAGGCGCTCAGGTCACGAGCGGCGGGAAGAGGAAGGCGGCGATGCCGCCGTCGGCCGCCTTCGCCGCCTTCTGCTCCTTGCAGTAGCGCAGCAGCCCGGCGACGTCGTCCCAGTGGAAGTCGTCGGCGTTGCGGCGCACGACGCCGCCGGCGTCCACGAAGACCTTGTGCGGCACGCGCGAGACGGCGTAGGGCTCGGGCACGTGCGCGCAGCCGAAGTGCAGCACCGTCGGCTCGTCGTCGGCGTGGCGGAAGTCGCGGCAGACGCGCGGGCGGCCGGTCGCGGGGTTCGCCGCGTCCAGGAACGCGAGCGTCTCGCCGACGTCCTGGTCGAGGCTCACGAGCACGAAGTTGGCGAGCTTGTGGTGCCCGGCCTTGGACCACGCCTCCAGGGTCTCCACCTCCTGCACGCACGCGCGGCTCCACGTGGCGTAGAAGAGCACGACCGCCGGCAGCCCCGAGCGTCGCACGATCTCCGCCAGGCTGCGCGGCTCGCCGGTCTCCAGGTCCACGAGCGCCACGTCCGGCGCCGCGTGGTTCAGCAGACACGACATGCTCCCCACGGTCTCTGGCTGTCCGGGTCTTCAATATGGCGCGACGCTTCATGGTTGAGTGGGGGGAAGGGGAAGGGGAAGGTAGGGTTGGGAGAGGGGAAGGGCAAGGGGAAGTGTGGACATGTAGATGCACACTGAGTGCACCACTTCATGCGGTGCTCGGGGCGCCGCCGCCGCTGGTGCCGGAGCTGCTCGCGCGGCTGAGCTGCCGGTGCGGGGGCCCCGCGCGCAGAAGGCTGTCGGCGCGGTAGCTGCGGCGGCGCCCGGGCGTCGTCTTGCTGTTGAGGCTCAGGTCCGCCGCCGAGTGCGGCCTGGCGCGGCTCTTGCTCGCCGCGAGCCGCTGGACACGATGCTCCTGCTTCTCGCGCTCCTCGTGCACGCGGCGCTCGGCGCGTTGGCGCGCGCGCTGCAGCGCCTCGCGCTCCTTAAAGTGCACGACGTACGCCTGGTTGCGGCTCGCGTTGATGCGCATGCTCGTGCGGATCGTGCTCTTCATGCTCGAGTCGAAGCGGAAGCCCGCGAAGAGCGACGCGATCGGCGGCACGTCCGCCGCGTTCGCAAACAGCGCGCAGCTCAGCACCGCGTCGATCGTGACGACGAACCGCCGGCTGCGGCTGCTGCGGCTCGCGTCAGCCGACGCCAGCGACGACGTCTCGTCCGCTGCTGCTGCTGCTGCTTCTGTTGCCGCGTCGTCGTCGTCGTCGTCGGCGTCATCATCCTCGGCGTCAACCTCGGCGCTAACAGCCGTGCTGCTCTCGGCGTTGCTGGCCGCCGGCGCGCGGCTGATGTACGCCGGGAAGAAGATGAGCTCCAGTACGTCGGCGATCTCCGGCGCGAGCAGCTCCAGCACGCTCTCCTCGGGCTGCACGGTCGCGAGCTCCATCCCCGTCGCCATCTCGTACAGCACGTGGCCGAAGAGCAGCAGGTCGAGCGCCACCTTGGCCTCGAGCGGCACCGTGAGCTCCCGACTCTCCTTGTACCGGTCGACCGCCAGCAGCGGCGTGAAGATGTCGGCGATGCGCGCGTTGCCGCCGTCCACCACCACGTTCCCGGAGCTCAGGTGCTCGCATACGATGCCCTTGGCGCGCAGCGCCGCGAGCGCCTCGAGCACCTGCCGCCCGAAGCGCGCGACTTCGTCGAAGCTCAGCGGCGCCGCCGCCGCCGCGCGGTACTTGTCACTGTAGCTGCGCGCCGGGTCCGCGCGGTGGATGCGGTCCTTGAGGCTGCCGCCGTCGACGAACGGCTGCAGCACGAGCAGCGCCTTCTTCTCGCGCGCGTAATGGACGTCGACGACCGGCAGGATGTACGGGTGCTGCGGCACGTCCTCTTCTCAGCAGCAGCAGACGCAATAGACGCAATAGTCGCAACAGACGCACCCGCAGCGTCACGAGCAGCGCCTTGAGCTTGTACGGCAGACTCTCGCGCCCGAAGTCGAGGAAGCTCGCGGCCGCCGGGAAGAGCGCGAGCAGCAGCTGGCCGCTCGCCTGTTGCAGCAGGTTGAGCAGGTCGACGCGGAAGGCGAACTTGTCGGCGCGCCGCCCGAGCGCCGGCAGCGCCTCCTCGCGCCAGCCCAGCAGCGGACTCGCGCGGCAGAACTTGGCGGCCAGCAGCACGGCCGTCACGCCGTCGAGCGCCATGATCCACGACGGCTTCTTCTTCGAACTGAGAGTTGAGAGTGATGATCGATATCCGACCAAGGAACCAGATCGGATAATTTCCAGGATTTGTCTGATAAATATCTGAGGAACAATGTTGAACTTCGTTATGGTGCACTTCCAAGGGGAACTCGGGAGTCCCGAACCAACAAAGTTGCTACGACGTCCAGCTCCGGTGCCTTGCGCATCGGTCTTCGGGACTCGACCGAAATGGCATCGTACTACCAGGCTTGTGTCGGGAGTTGAATGAGCGGACACCACTCTTGTCACCGTTAGCCAGGAAGAGAACTCGCTGCCTCATTGCATGGAAGCGTTGTGACCATCACCACATCTTCCTTCTCCTCACAAACGCACTCACTCGACTGGGAAGCGCACGTCGACGCCCGCGATCGCGTCCGAGAGCACGTGCACCTCGAGCTGCTCGTCGACCGACGGAGCGCTGCTGAGCGGGAACGTGATCTCGGCGCGGTGCCGCGACGCCGACACGTGCTTCGACTGCACAAGCTCGAGCCGCGGAGCACTCGCGTCGGCGCCGCTCTCCTCGCCCGCCGGTGCCTCAGCTGCCGCCTTCCTGCGCGACGTGAGGACGACAAAGAAGCCGTACGGCTTAGGCTTCTGGAAGCGCTTCGCGCTCGCCATCGCGCCTGCGCGCTCGTTCAGCGCAGTCAGCTCGACCGACACGACGCTTCGCTCCTGGCGCTGCCGCACGTGCGCGCTACCCGCCACCCGCGGGATCGCCTCGGCGGCGCGGACGAGGTCGTTGAGCTGGTTCTGGCTCAAGCTGCCGCCGTTGCCGATCCGCCCGCCCTTCTTCGCCTTCACCAGCACGTCCATGAGCTGCGACTTGCGCCGGCTATCCTGCAGCAGCTCCTGCAGCTCCGCGAACGACGCCACCCGCAGCTCGTCCCGAAGCACCGCGACGACCTGCGCCGACGCGTGCGGCAGCTGCGAAAAGATGTCGGCGGCGGCAGCGTCCCCTTCGTCGTCGCGCGCGTCGAGCTCCCGCTCCGCTGGCCACTGCGCCTGCACGACCGCCTGCAAGAGCCGGATGCCCGCGAACACCAGCTCCGGTAGCTTGAGGAACGCGCAGATGTCGATCACCGCGCCGAGCAGGCGGGGCAGCTGGTCCAGCAGCGTGCGCAGGTCGTTCCCAAAGTCGCTCGACGGGGTGCCCATCCGCATCAGGTGCATCTGCAGCAGCACGAACGCCTTGAGCTCGCTGCCGTGGGTCTCCAGCAGCGTCGTCTGCTTCTTCGGCGTGCTCCGGAAGAGCGACGTCAGCGGCGAGTGCCGCACCTTGGCGCACAGCTCCGTGATCAGCTGGCTCTGGATCTCGTTGTGGCGCAGCGGGATCGTCTCGCGGATCTCCGTGCTCGCCTCGCAGATCACGCTCATGACCTGGCGCGTCGCGATCGCCGCCAGGTGGCCGTCCTTCTTCTCCGCCTTCGACAGCGACAGCCCCTTGATGGCCGACAGCATGTTGGCCACCGTCTTGACGTCCACGTACAGCGTCGCCGCGATCTTGCCGAGGAACGTCGGCTGGATCGATGACGCGTCCTTCGCGACGACGATGCACTGGCTGCGCTCGAGTTCCTGCAGCGTCGACGTCACGAGCGCCTGGAAGAACGCCTCGACGTCCCTCTTCTTGGTGCTCTCGGCGCCGCTGATGCCGTAGAACGTCGGGTTCTTCATCACGCGCTGGAACAGCAGGCTCCAGCTCAGGTACTCGAGCACGTCCTGCTTCTTCGTGAGCAGCCCCGACGCGATCTCGGCGTTCAGGTGGTTCGCCAGGTGCGTCGCGAGACACGACTCGACCGCCAGCGGCTCGTACAGGAACCGCTGGATCATGTTCTTCTTGCTCTCCTCCACGAGCACGCACGCGACGCCCTTGTCGTCCAGCAGCGGGCGGCCCGCGCGTCCGATCATCTGGAGCAGGTCGCTCAGCGGATACGACTGGTAGCGGCCGTTCTGGAAGTACTCGGTGCCCTTGATGACCACGAGGTGCGCCGGCAGGTTGACCCCCCACGCCAGCGTCGACGTCGAGATCACCACCTGGATCAGCCGGTCCCGGAACAGCTTTTCCACGAGCTCGCGGTCCTTGCGCGGCAGCCCCGCGTGGTGAAGTCCGATGCCGAACGTCAACGTGTGGCGGAGGTTCTCGTCCTGCACGCTGTGGCCGTCGCGCAGGATCGCGTCCATGACGGTCTCGTCCATCTTAAGGAACCGCTTCGCGCCGCTTCCTTGCTCGCCGCCGCCGCCGCCGTCGTCGCTGCTGTGCGCGACGCAGAACGAGATCAGGTCCAGCGCCGTCATCTTCGTCTGCGCCTTCGACGACACGAAGATCAGCACGGGCTTGTCGGGCGAGTGCGTCTTGATCGCCATGAACGTCGGCTTGTTCATCGCCGCCATGCGCGCCACGTAGTGCCGCTCCGGGAAGCCCTGGACGTGCACTTCCATCGGCACGGGACGCACCGACGCGCGGAAGTTGAACACCTGGCTCTTGTGCTCGCGCGTGATGCCGAGCCACTGGCCCACGTCGTGCGCGTTCGCGAGCGCGGTCGAGAGCCCCAGCAAGCGGACGCCGTCGGCCGCACTCGTGCTGAACCGCCGCAGGCGACTCACGAGCACCTCGAGGACTGCGCCGCGCGGCGCGTCGCCGACTAAGTGCACCTCGTCGATGACCACGAGCGCGATCTTGTCCATAAGCTTGCGGCCGAACGCGACGTTGCGCGTGAGCAGGTCCCACTTCTCCGGCGTCGTGACCACGATGCTGGCCGCGTTCAGGATGAAGTCGACGTTCACGACTGTGTCGCCCGTCACCTCGACCACCTTCTTGCGCAGCTGCGGGTGGTGCTCGAAGCGCGCTTTCCACTCCGCCACCTTCTCGCGCGCAAGCGCCTTCAGCGGCGCGATGTACACGACCAGCGACCGCGTGCGGCGCGTTGAGATGCCGCCAGCAGCTGCTGCCGGAGTCGCACCGCCGGTCGCTCCAGTCTGGTTCCACACCCGCAGCATCGCGAGCTCGGCGCACATCGTCTTCCCGCTGCCGGTCGGCGCGCAGACGAGGACGTTGCCGTCCTGGTGGTAGAGCTGGTGGAACGCCTGCGTCTGGATCGGGTTGAAGAAGCGGAACTTCGGCGCGTAGATCGCCTCGTAGACCGGGTTCTGCAGCGACGTGAGCGGCTGCGGGTGCAACCGGAGCAGGTTCGTGTACATGTCGTCCTTCTCCTTCTTCGCTTGCTGCAGCTGGTGGTCGTCCGGCGTGTACGACACCTCGTAGTACGACTCGATGCCCACGAACCGGTCCGACATGATGCGCACGACGTAGCTCGCTGTCTTGTGCGCCTCCGACACGAACACCGGCAAGTAGCACTCCATCGCGAGCGTCTGCGTGCCCTCCTTCCACCCCAGGAAGCGGCTCTGGTGCAGCACAAAGTACTCCGAGTGGTAGATGTACCCCGTGGCGGCGTCTTCGACCCACACCCACGCGCTCAGCGTCTTGCTCCCGAACGCGTTCTCCTTCCACTCTGGGAAGAGCGGCACGAGCGAGTAGCTGAGCTTGAGCATGTTGCCGCCGAACGGCTGCATCTGCACGTCGCCGACGTCGATGAACGGCAGCAAGTTGACCCACTTGCGCACCTTGGCGCTCAGGTTGAACCTGTCCGAGTCCGCGAGCGCCTCGTACAAGTCCAGTTGCTGGCTCTCGACCTGCCCGACGACGTCCAGCGGCACGTTCGGCAGCTGCAGCAGCAGGCACTGGTCCCACCAGATCTTCTGGTCGATGCAGTTCGAGAGCTGCAGGAACTTCTCCGCCTTGCGCGCGCTGTTCTTCTTCAGGCAGATCTCGAAGAGCGCGCGGCACACGCGCGACGCGTTCTGCGCCACGTAGTTGGTGTCCGAGATGAGCGTGAAGCTCGACACGCGCGCGCGGCTGATCAGGCCCTGCAGCAACACGTTCGTCTTGCCCTGGTAGCTCTCCAGGCCGCCGCCGAGTACTTCGACGCGGTTGAACTTCTTCGCGAGCTTCTCGAGCTCCGGCATCTCGTCCTCGCGCGACTTCATCTGCTCGAACTCGTTGCTGCTGCAGAGCACGAGCAGCACCTTCTCCCACGGCAGCTCGTCGCCGCCGCCGCCGCCCGTGCCGGCCTTCCCGTCGAGCAGGTCGTTGAACGTCTCGATCGACGTGTGCTGGATGTAGAAGTGGCTCGCGACGCGGCCCATGGCCGTGACGGCGAACGCGATCTTGCCCTCGCCGGCCGCGTCCAGCCGCACCTTCTCGCGCAGGATCTTGATCATCCGGCACGCCGCCAGCTTCTCCGCCGCGTCCATGAGCAGCTGCTTGCGCCGCTCGACGAGCATCGGGTCCTGCTGCACGTCCTCGATCTTCATGCCGTACGCCAGCGGGTTCTTCTTCATGCGCACGTACAGGTACGTGTAGCTCAGCCACTCGCAGGCCTCGTCCAGGTTGCTCACCGTGCCGGACACGATCTCGGCGTTCAGGTGGTCCGGCAGCGCCTTGATGAGCGCCGACTCCATCGGGATGCCCGTCGTCAGCAGCCGCAGGTAGTGCGGCAGCTGGTCGTGCGTCGTCATGAGCACGGCGTCGCCGCTCGTGTCGTACTGCGGGCGGCCGGCGCGGCCGAAGATCTGCATCACGTCCAGCATGCTCAGGTTCGTCATCCCGCCCTTGTCGGCGTTGTACACCTGCGTGCCCTTGATCAGCACCGAGTGCGCCGGCAGGTTCACGCCCCACGCGAGCGTCGCGGTACAGCAGAGCACGCGGATGAACCCGCGCTCGAAGAGCTCCTCGGTCAGGTTCCGGTCGCTGCGCAGCATCCCGGCGTGGTGGATGCCGAGGCCTTGCGGCAGCAGCTCCTTCAGCTCGCGGTTGCGGCTCCGCTGCACGCGGTCGAGCAGACTCATGGGCATCTGCAGGTCCGCCGGCGGGCGGAACGCGTCGACCGTGCCCGGCTCCTCCTCGTCGCCCTGCGAGAGCTCGAGGAGCGCGAACATGGTCGCCGCCGTCTCCTTGCGCGAGTGCACGAACACCATGACCTGCTCGCCGTTGTCGACCTGCTTGAGGCAGTGCGCGAGCGCCAGCTTGTTCATCATGAGCTTCATCTGCGCGAGGCGGCTCATGTTGGACGCCGCGCCCATGCGCTTGTCGAGCTTCGCGGCTTCCTCGGCCGTCGCGGGCGTCGACGCGAGCGCGGCCGCCGACATCCCGAGCGCTTCCTTCAGGTTCGCGTTCGTGCTCACGCCGATGAACGTCTGGTCGAGCGGCACCGGGCGGTACGTCGAGTCGAAGAAGAAGAGCCCGCCCTTCCCGCCGTTCGTCGCCGCGTTCTGCATCTGCGCGTCGCCCGGGGGAACGTACACGCGCAGGAACGACGCGACGTCGACGTAGTTGGGGAGCGTCGCCGAGAGGCCGACGATGCGGATCATGCTCTGCGTGCTCTCGACGCGGCGCAACGTGCGCGCCACGATCGTCTCGATCACGGGCCCGCGCTCGTCCGCGAGCAGGTGCACCTCGTCGATGATGAGCAGCTTCACCTGGCTCAGCAGCGCCTGCTGCGTGCTCGACTTGCGCGTGATCACGTCCCACTTCTCGGGCGTCGTCACGATCACGTGCGTAAGCTCGATCTCCTTCTTCGTGAGCTGCATGTCGCCCGTGAGCTCGGCGACCTTGAGCTTGAGGCTCGCGAGGCGCTCGCCGAACTTGGTCACGACCTCCTGCGCGAGCGCCTTCATCGGCGCGACGTAGATGACCTTCATGTTGGTGAGCGCGCCGTGGCGCTGCGTCTGGGACCGGACCTCCTGGAGGATCGTGAGCATCGCGACGTTCGTCTTGCCGGCGCCCGTGGGCGCGCACACGAGCAGGTTCTGGTTCGTCTCGTACGCGCTCCGAAAGAGCTTGGACTGGAGCCGGTTGAGGTGCGTCATGCCGCGGAACGCCGTCTGCGCGAAGGCCGCGAGGCTGCTGATGGGCACGAGGTGCTCGTTGTCGCCCAGCGCCTTCTTCGCCGGCGCCGGGATGAACACGTGCTCGTAGCCCTTAAAGTACGTGCGCGTGGTGCTCGCCGGGAGCGTGAGCATCCCGGCCGACGTCAGCTGCCCGGCCGCCGCCGACGTGTCGAAGCCGCCCTGGAGCACCCCAAACTCGCGCTGCAGCAGCGACGTCGACTGCTGCCGCAGCTCCTCCTGCGCGAACTCGCGCTGGAGCCGGAGCACCTCCGGGTCATAACCGGCCGCCTCGAGCCAGTTGGGTTCGTCGTCGCTGTCGTTGCCGCCGCCCTGCGCCCGCGCCTTGCGGTTCGCCTTGCGCTGCTGCTTGAGGAAGAGCTGCTCGGACGCCGTCTGGATGCTGAACGCCGCCGCCGGCCGCGCGCCGCCGCCGCTGGCAGCGAACTTGTCCGCGAGCTCCTGCTGCCGCTGCGCGTCCTGCACGTGCAACGTCGCCACGTCGCGCGCGAGCTGCGCCTGGTGCTGGACAGCGAACGCGATCACGTCCATGCCCTCGGCGCCGACGAGCCCGAAGAGCTGCGTCTGCACCTCGTCGGCGTCCCGCGGGTGCTCGTGCACCGTCTGCAGCACCACCTCCGCGAGCTCCAGCGCCGTGAAGAAGCCGCCGCGCTGCGCGTGCGCGGCGCAGACCTGCAGCAGCTTCTCGGCTGTCGCTGCCGGCGTCGGCGGTGGCGGTGGCGTTGGGGAGCTCTTGGCGGCCGCGCGCTTTGTGACGACCGCGCCGACCGCGCCTGCAGCCGCCTCGCGCTCGTTCGCGGCGCGCAGCTCTGCGTGGTCCACGCGCAGCACGCGCAGCAGCTGCGCGTCCGCCGCGCGAACGCCCCACACGTCCGACGTGCGCAGGAACGGGTCGCGGAACGGGAACGTGCGCGCGAGTGCGGCGGCGGCGGCGTCGTCGACCGGAGACGCAGAGTTGGCAGCTGGCGACGGCGACGCAGGCGACGTGGCGCTGGCGGCGGGGAGCCCCTCGCGCAGCGCGAGCAGCAGGCTCAGCGGCGCCATCTTCGATGCTCGGTGGTGGATCAAGAAATGGCTCGCAGAAGTTGTGTTGCAGAACGCAATCGTACATAAGAGAGAATATGCCAGAAATAATGTGCGATGAAAGTGCTCTGTGGATGCAGGCTGCATTGTATAGTGAAGAAAACGAGGGTGTTGGATCAACACTCGTGATTCGCATGAACACGTCGCGTACTGCGCTCGACGCCACGGAAGTCGCCGGCATCTTCGGCACCTCGCTGCTCTTCACGCTCGGCGTCTTCGCAGCGCTCTTCGCGTGGTACAAGCACCTCGAGCGGCGCCTCCGCCTACTGGAGCAAGACCCGGAACACGACAGAATCGACGGACGAGAAGAGGATACGAGGCGACGACGCATGATACGAG
>JAASGM010000353.1:0-22171 GCA_023334215.1 Globisporangium cystogenes | reverse complement strand
GGTCGCCGCGCTTCACCCGCAGGTTCACGTTCTTGAGCACGGGTGTCGTTGCTGTCCCAGTCGCGTCCTTTGTCCATCCGAAGTTGCCGTCTCGGATCTCGATCGCGACGTCGTCCGGCTGGCTCGGGTCCTCGCGCGTGACGTTGCTCGCATTGTACTCTTCGAGCTCGAGGAACTCCGACATCCGATCCAGAGACACCTGCGCTCGCTGTACGCTCTGGATGATGGAAGGGAAGCTCCGGAGGGGCTCGCGAAGCGCGTTGAAGAGCGCGATCGCCGTGAACACCTTCGCAGCCGTGAGCTGCTCCTTCATCACGAGCGTGTAGACCGCGAAGGAGACGGTCGACACCGCGATCGGTGAGGACCAGAGCATGAAGAGCGACGAGGCGACGATGTAGAGATACTTGGCAATGGCGCGGACCTCGACGGCACGGAGAGTGGCGATCTTCTGCGCCGCTTTGTCCTCCCACGCGTTGAGCTTGACGATCTGGATGGCGCCGAAGAGCTCCTTGACGGCCTTCATGCGCACGTCCTTCTTCCCCATGATGTCTCGGTACGCGTTGCCCGACGCCGTGGCGATGAGGAGCCCCGCGACGATCGAGAGCGCGATGACGCCGAGCCCAGCAAACGCGGCGGCGCCGATGACATCGTAGAGCATGTACACGATGACGGCGATCTGGAGCGGGAGCACCCAGAGGTCGTTGATGAGCGTGGCCGCATTCAGCATGTTGCCGACGTCCGACGTGTAGAGGTTTGAGATGTCGACCGCCTTCGTGTCGCTTTTGCTCTTGGCGCCGCGGCGCAGTGCCTTGCGGAAGATGAGCGACTTGAGCGCAACGGTCAGACGAAGCGCGTAGAGCTCCAGGTAGAACTCCATCTGTGCCATCGCGACCGCGTTCGCGACGCGAGACACGAAGAACGAGCCGAGCCAGAGCACGAGGTCGTCGAGGTCGATGCGCGGAGCCGTGAACGCGTCGACGACGTGGTGAAGCACCGCCGGAGCGAAGACAGCGCAGGCGGCGGAGAAGAGCGCGCCGAGTCCGCAGAGGAAGAACCCCCAGCCGTACTCGGCCACGATCGCGCGCAAGACCGACCCGTGGTGTCGGATGTACTGCGCGTTGTACGCCTTGAACGCGCTCGCAGACACGTCGGCGCCGTCGAGGTCCCACAGATCGTCCATGTTGAGCTGGCGCGCGTTCCCGACCTGGAAGAGCGGGTACGCATACGAGAAGAAGAGTCGGGAGACGAAGGAGGGGGCGTCTCCAGTCGGAGTTCGGGAGGTGCTGGTGGCGACGTTCGTGGTAGTCGTGAGAGCTCCGTAGTTCTCCTGCGTATGCGAAGGCGACTTGGGCCGAAGCGGGCTCGTCGCACTCATACTGTCGTCGGTGTCCTCTACTAGGCGAGTGGTGGCTTCGCGAACGTCACGAGCTGCCGCAGAGCGTTCGGCTGGTTGCCGTTGCGTCTGACGCGGCGCAAGTCGGAGAGTGAGACGCCGTTTCCTCGTCCAGCAGTCGAGAGAGCGAACCGAGCGGTGAGCTGGGACCACCACCTTTCGTTGATCTCCTGTCAACGAGCGTGATAGTCGAGAGTCTCGACTCGAGACCCTCGAGAGGTGGAAGTGCGTGGCGGTCGCTGGTTGGCTGTACGGGTGATCATTCACTTCACATTGCGTCTTTGGCGCAAGGGACGAGACACGTTGCCGCCTTGCCAGCGAGCACTTTCACCAAGCGCGAGGACGGTGGGTTAGAGAACGTCGTGGACCCCGAGCGGCTAGCGAGGGCGCGGGTGGCGGGTGAGGACATTCGATAACCAATGATGCTATCAACGACGACAGCGCACTCTGAAGCGCTTGTGGAAACACAGTGATCCCCGAACTGCACTCCAAGTCGAAGAACGTCAGGCGCTTCGAGGTGAGCATTCAGGTTCGTCGTCGTGATGAACAAAAGCGTCTGGAACGCTGAGTGCTGTTGGGTCGTCACCCCACTCTGCAATCGAACTGTCGTGGATCTTGATCTCGACGACGTGCAGGAGCGGCATGAGCTGTGATGGCTCGATACTGTGCTGAAGTTCAAGAGCACTGACGGGCGACATGGCGAAGATCGACACACACACATTCGCCGATGCGGCAGTTGATCGGGACCCCGCGGTTGCGCGTTGGACAACACGGTTGGCGGTGGCGTGAGACTCTCTCGTGCTGGCGCTCTGCATTCGCCACCACTGCGCGATTCGCTCGAGAGCAAGCAAGTTGAGTCCAAGTCTTCGGCGATCCCAGCCTACCTCCAAGGAAGCCATGTGGACAACGCTCCTCTTCACCGTCGCTGGCTTCGCGCTCGGCGCGTACGCGATGCGTGTGTACTCCAACATGCAGGAGAAGAAGCGGCGCGAGGGCGAGACGAAGAACCCGATCCTGACGCCGACGGCCGACGGCGCCAGCTACCAAGGACCGTGATGACTCGACCAGCTCCTGGGCCACAGGCGCGGGCCACCAGTCGACGTCGGAGTGCCGCCTGCGAGCACGAGTGCGTGCGGTTGGCTCGCAGTAGGTCGGAGTGAGTCGCTGCTCGCACTTGAATGCATCGATCTTTGCACGCACACGCGTCCTGCTTCTCTTCGTCCGCAGACGCTTGCCAACTGCACGTCCCAACCACACCGACCTGACGACGCCGCATCAGTAGGAAGACGCCGCGACCGACCCGCCGCGCATCACGAGCGTCGCGAGGAAGAGGAGCACGTTCTGGAGCAGCACGGCGACGCCCGGCCACGCCGACTCCCCGAGCGCGTTCCCCGCGTAGTTGTGCGTGAGCACGAAGATCGAGCCCACGAGCGCGCCGACCGATAGGAGCACGCAGAAGAGCACGAAGAGGCTGCCGTGGGGGCGGTCAGTTCGGTGTTCGTGCGCCAAGAGCTCCGATCAGAGTGACGCACCGCGCTCGACTCGCCGCGTCGGAGCCGTACGCCGGCGAGTCGGCCACCATCTCCCAGTCGAGCGTGTTAAGTCTGCAGCGGTCATGTATGTGTGTGAGAGAGAGAGAGAGAGCGAGGGAGAACGAGAGAGAAGCGAGCGACGCACAGGAAGAAGGCGAGCGTGGAGACGACGCCCGGGAGGTACGAGAGGAAGCCGAAGGGGATCTGCGAGCCGCGGGACGCGGCGGACGCGGCGCCGTCGATGAAAAGCCACCAGCCGACGCCGAAGAGCAGCCCCGCCGCGTAGCCGCCCGCTCTGCCGGCGTCCACGTTTCCCATGGTGCTTGCCTGCTTGTTTTGCTTGTCAATCAAAGCTGTGTGTTCAAATTGAGAACATTCGAATTGATAACAGGGATTTGCATCAAGCGATTCGAATGGGTACTTCCGAAAGCTCACGGTTCCTCCCACTCCTCCTAGTACGGCGCAGGCGTCACGAGCGGTGCGAGCGCCTCCTGCCACGCCGGGTTCGCCTGGAGTCGGCCGAGGAAGATGCTCGCGCCGATCTGCTTGCTCAGGCTCGCGACGCAGTCCTTCGCGGCGAAGCGCGCGAGCCGGTGCGAGCCCTGCAGCGTGAACACGAGCGGGTCGAAGAAGAGCTCGACGTGCCGCTTGAACTCGCGCTTGCCGAGCGCCGCGCACAGGAGCGGCACCTGCTTCCAGATCGTCTCCTGCAGCACGCCGGTCTGCGGGAAGTGGCGCAGGATCGCCACGTCCGCCACCAGCGGCAGCAGCCGCGCGCCGACGTCCGGCGCCACGGCGCAGAGCTCGCGCACGAGGTACACCGCGCCGTCCGTGCTCTCCCACGGCTCCTTCGTGCGGTGCTCGTGGCGCTCGTTCGTCTTGAAGTCGAAGGCGCAGCACGAGAACGCCTGCTTGCTGTGGTGCTTCTTCTCCGACTTGAGGAGCTCGTCGTACTCCTGCTGCGACATCGCGGGCTGCGTCTTCGCGAGCGCGAGGTACTCCTCGGCGACCACGGCGAGCCGGTCCACGGCCGCCGGTCCGTATGCGCGCGCCGCGTTGCCGAGCGCGATCGCCGCGTCCTCGCGCACCGACCAGATCTCGTCCGAGAGGTGATCGAACCAGAGGTGGTAGAGCTCGTCCAGGAACGGGCGGCACTCGTCCGGGAACCCGAGCGCCATCTGCGCGGCCGCCAGGCACGCGACGTCGCGCACCTGCCACGAGCTGTCGTACAGGCTCACGACCAGCGCCTGCACCAGCGTGGGCACGTGCGGCCGGATCGCGTCCGCATCCACCTTCGTGCCGAGCTCGCCGATGCACTGGCACGCGGCCTCGCGCACCGAGTGGTTGGTCATCTCGACGTAGTACTCGACGATCTCGCGCGCGTACTTGGCCACGACGTCTCGGCCGCGCGTGCCCATGAGCAGGCGCCACGTCTCCTGCGAGTGCTTCGACACGCGCTCGGCGACGTAGTACCGGTTGAGGCACAGGCGCGGCACGAGGACCGGGAAGTAGAGCTCGCGCGCCTCGTGCTCCTGGAGCGACACGAGGAACGCGCGCGTGGCGAGCGACGCCGCGTACCGCACCTGGCTCCAGTTGTCCTGCATACCGCGCGTGATGCACTTGCAGAGCACGTCCGCGACCGCGCGGTGCGCGTCGAGGAAGCCCGCGGGCGCGGCCTCGCAGAGCACAGTGATCGTGTCGAGCCCCACGACGCGCACGTGGCGGTTGATGTGGAAGCAGCTCTTGGTCGTGACGAGCTCCAGGAGCTCGGGCGTGAGGTAGAGGAAGCCGTCCGGCTGGGCGCCTAGTGTCTGCTTGGCGAGGAACGCGGCGCCGCTGCCCTTGGCGATGTACTTGAGCGCGCAGAGCAAGCTCTCGAGCGCCTTCCAGCCGCTCACGTCGTCGAGCCGGTACGGCGTGGACGGTGTGCGGGGCGTCGCCTCGGGCGACTGCGGCGGCGTCTCCATGCCGTTAACGCTCACGTTGTCGTCCAAGTCCTCGAAGCCGCTCTCCTCGAAGTCGGGCGAGCGGCTCATGCTGCACTCGACGGACTCGAGCAGCTGCGGGAGGAACGCGGCGTGCACCCACGCGAGATCCCACTTGGCGAGCACGCCGAGCAGCTTGCCGACCACCATGCGCACGCGCGGCTCGTAGTGCTCGAGGTTCTGGTGCGCGACGGGCGCGACGACGTCCTGCAGGAAGCTCGCGGCGAACGGCGGCGCCGCGTCGTCCGCCCAGGCGCTGCCGCGCAGCTCGCCCACGAACGTCTTCTCGATGTGCGCCTCGGCGCTGTCCGAGAGCTTCAGGTGCGCCGCCAGCACGTCGCGCACCACGACGCACGCGACGGCGAGCGGCTCCCAGCGCTCGCGGCCGTAGAGCAGCAGCGTCGCGAGCTTCTGCGCCAGCAGCGCGCGGGCGTCGGCCGCCTCCGTCTCGACCGGCGCGTCGCCGCCGCCGCCGAAGAGCAGCGCGGCGATGTCCGCGCTGAGCTCCACGGCGGTCTGCGGCACCTTCGGGCGGTGCTTGAGCGTGCGCAGCGCGCTCTCGGCGGTTGAGAGCTCCATCGTCGTCGTCCTCCTCTTGTGCGACAAGAAGAAATGCGTTGGATACGCTCTAGTGCCATAATCGAGGGAGTACGACCATCACTCTTTTCGCGCATCAAGAAAAGGCAACTTGGTCTTCGGACGCACCGCAGCGGCGCCGCCCGCCCGCGGCTGCTGCTGCTTGAAGGCGGACGCCAATGGCACGCGCAGCAGCTGCGGCGCTGGCGCCAGGCCGCCCGCGCGCTTGAGGAACGCGGTGGGCGACAGCGGCGCCGGCCGCTTCACGCGCTGCAGAGGCGACTGCGCGCGGGCGGCCGACGACGTCGATGTCGACACGCCGGCCTCGCTGTGCGACGAGAAGCGCCGGCGCGCGAGGAAGAGCCGGAGCTCTGGGTCTGGGGACTGCACACGCTCCTCCGCGGCGGCGCGTATCGTCTCCAGGTGCTCGCGGTGCAGCAGGTTGCCGCGCAGGTCCACGAGCACCAGCGTCGCGTTCTGCTGCCACGCGGCCATGAGCGCGGGCACCGCGTCATTCGTCACGCGGTTGTTGCACAGCACGAGGGTTACGAGCGCGCAGTTGACGCTCGCCAGACTCGCGAAGAGCGCGCGCGCGCCGGCGCTGCCCACCGCGTTCTCCGCCAGGTTCAGGTACACGAGGCTCCGGTTGCACGCGAGACCTTGCGAAGCGATGGCGGTGGCGCCACCGTCGCCGACCACGTTGCCGTGCAGGTCGAGATGCTCCAGCACGGTGTTGATCGCCAGCGCGGGCCCGAGCAGCGCGGCGTTTGCGTCCGAGAAGCGCATGTGCGCGAGCACGAGCTTGCGGAGCCGCCCGTAGCGCGCGAAGAAAAAATCGCCGAGGAAGCCTGCGATGCACGCGCCATCAGTCGGTTCTCGCAGCAGTGCGTTCGACTCCATGTACAGCTCCTCCAGCGTGAAGTTGGCCGTGCGCAGAGTGTGGGACAGCAGCGCCATGGGGCTCTGTGTCTTTACGGCGTCTCGGCGCCGGTGAAGCTGCGCGCTTTCGAGCGGCGACGGAGATAACGCGCGCTGTCGACGTTCGAGTTCGCAACCGGCGTCGTCATCACCATCGTCTTCGTCCTGCTCGGGCGTCGAGTCGCGCTCCAGGCGCAACGATCGAGTCGTCTCGGTGGACTGAGCGCTGTCGGACTCGTCCGTGCTGATCCCGCCAAGAGCCAGCACCCGAAGTGAGCGAGCGCTCTTCAAAGCGGTGAACAGCGTCGAGATGCGGTCTCCGCGAAAGTCGCCGGTCACGCACACCAGACAGCGCAGAAGTGCGTTGTGCTCGATCGCCGAGACGATGTGGTGAACTGGAAGCAGCTCTGCCGGAGACTTGCGGTTGTCGAGTAGCGATGTGGCAGTCGACGGTGGTGCCAGGATCACGACGGGGAAGTCGAAGAGCGCTCGCTTCTCGTTCAAGGTGCGCAGAGCGGCCAGCGTCACACAAGTCTCGCCACCCAGATCGCGGTTGGACTCGCACTGGGCGATGAGCGCGGTGATCGGACTCGGAGTGGGAGGAGCGGGGACGCGTTTGATCTTGTAGAGCGACCGGTGAATGCGTTTGCCTCGGTAGAGCGCCTGTATCTTGCGAGCTGCGAGCTCCAGGTCGGGGCCGTTCATGATCTGACGCTCGTGTCCGTGCATCAGCTGGTGGATCAGCACCTTCGCGACGTCGCCACCAAGCGACCCGAGCTCCTTCTGCGCGCTGTATCGGCGCCAGTTGCGTTGGATCTTGGACGAGTTGATATGCTGAACGCGCGTCACTCGCTCGTGGAACTCGTGCTGCGAAGTGATGGCGAGCAAGAACGGCTTCGTGGAAGCGGCGACGTCTTTCCAGCGCCGATAGAGCGTCTGCAGACTTCGTGCAACGCGTTCCTTGGCTCGCGCGGCTCGGAGCTGAGCGCGATAGAGGAGCTCTTCCGGCGATGCTTTGTCGTTGCTCTGCGGTTGTCGACACTGCCGACGATAGAAGCGCTGAAGACAGCGCGCAGCGGCATCCTCGCGTCGGAGTTTGCGTCGGTGTGCGTCTCGTCGAACTCGAAACGCGCGACGAACGCGCTCGCCGCGAAAGTGGCGCTGGGAAGACAACGCGGATCGTGAGAACTCGCCGATATGACATGCACGAGCCCAGTCGACGGCGTACCTGGATGAGCAAGGCTGCGTGATCCTCCTGGCGAAACCTGTCCTCGAACTGCTCTGGGAGCAGATGCGCCAGCTGACGGCGAACGTGGCGGTTGTAGCGGTACTTGCGCGTCTGCTGCTTGCTTTTCTGTGTCGGCAGCAGCAGCGTGTCAGCGGCGAGGGAGACGCCACAGTGGCTAAGAGCATGCGCGTACGAGTTGCTGGAGAAACTTGGTCCGCTGAGCCTCGAGAGCCCAGCGGATACGGGCGTAGTAGAGATACCGTCGAGCAGATGTCTGGATCCGCCGAGCCGACATGTCTTGCGCCATGAAGAGTGGAGCGTACTTGGCGCGGAGCGCTCGTGCGACGTTGCGGCGATGCAACGGGTGGTACGGGTTCTCTTTGTACTTGCTCTCCAGCGCTGCGTTTACCACTTGCCGTCTCTTGAGAGCTCTGTTGCGTCCCCAGATGCCGCGGACGACACGGGCGATCTGCACCTGGCTCGCATCTTCCAGCTCGAGCTGGTGCCTGCGGCGACACAGCTCGATGCAAGTGAATGAGCAAAGTATACGCGTGACGGATCATAAGGTGACAACGTACTTCCACTTTGCTGGGAACCATGCAGCGAGACTGGCGCGCGCTTCTTCGTGGTACAGGTCCATCTCGAAGACAGCTTCCATCGACCGGATAGCTTTCTCCATCTGATTGCACTGGTAGTAGTTCCTGGCAAGCTCCAAGTACAGCGCCAGTCTCGACTGGGTCTGCTTGCTCGAGTCTGCTTTCGCATCGCCCGGCGATCGAACGAGTGGCACTTGCAGCAGTTCCAGTGCTCGAGACAACGCATCAGCCGCTGGGATCGGCTCACTCAGGCCGTTGAAGACTCCAGCGAATGCGATGTACGAGTCCGGTTGAGCTATCCACGCACTCCACGATAACTTCGTAGAGGACTCGGCAGGGACGATGCGCTTGGTGACCGCCACTCGGAAGAGCTCTTCGAACGACTGATCCGAGCTCTCCTGCGCTGCTTTCGCAGCTGCGGCGCCACCTCCCGCTGAAGTCGTCGACACCGCCAGCAGCTCGTTCAAGCGCGCGTGCATGTACAACACGTACACATACATGTCGCCCTGCGAACAAAAGATGGGTCGGTTCTCAGCTCTCAATGACCCTCAGCAGGGACAAGTGCGCGCTCTACCTCGGTGATGTGTTTGCTCAGAAGCAGGGACTTCGTGCACTCGATGCACTTGAGGAGCACCGACTCCTTCTCGATCGCCTCGACCGATCCCGATGCAGCAGCAGGCGCGCTGCCCGTGCTTCCTGATGAGAAGATCTGGTACCGCTGCAGCAGCACGAAACGGATCTTCACTTGCTCGATCTGCTGGAAGCGAGGGAACGTCTGCAAGATCGACGCGCAGACGCTCAGCGCTCCCGTGTAGATGCCCAGCATCTCCAGCACGCGCGCGTACTCGAAGAGCGCGAAAGGGTTGCACGCGATCTCGAGGCGGTTCATCGCCTGCTCGTACGCTGCCTTCGAGTCCCACAGCGTATCCCAGTCGCCGCTCGCCTGCCACGCGCCGAAGTGGCTCTGCGCGAGTCGGCGCCAGCACGTACTCGAGGTCGCTCCGAGCGTGATCGCCAGCGCCAAGTGCTTCGCTGCGCGCTCGAACTCGTTCCTCTCGAAGAGCAAGTACCCGAATCGCTCCTGCCGCCACTTGCGCTGCGGATCTTTCGCCAAGATCTCCTCGTGCCGTCTGAACACGACTTCGCGGAGCGCAGCTCGCCATCGCAACTTTGCTGTCGAGATGACGACGGGAGGCTGCGAGGGTCGCGACGCTGGCGCTGTTGTGGCGTTTGGGTACATCGAAGGCTTCGCGTGGAACAGCGACCTCACTTTTGCTTCGGGCAGTGCAGTTGCAGCGGTCGAGTCTGTCAGTGATACGGGAGATCGGAGGCCATGCGCGTCACCGCTGGAGCTGTCGTTCGCTTCTGCGTGCCCTCGCTGTCTCCGATCAGGTTTCGGCTGCGGAGCTGGAGACGGCGTGCGATCGACTGGCCGATACGACGAGCGCAGTGTGCCGGCGACGTAGCGGTCCTGCGAGCGTCCATGCTGATCCGAGTCGCCGCCGAACGTAGGGGTGAAGATCGACGCGTCGTCGTTGATCCGGAACTTGGCGGGTTGGTACCCTTTCCGGTGCAGACTCGGCTCCAGCCCCTGCTCGATCTCCTTCTTGATGCGGTTGCGCCGGATGATCCGCGCGCGAAGGCGCTTGCGTCGACGCGCCTCCTCCGGGTCGAGTAGCGCCAGGTGCTTGCGCAGGAACATGGCGTCTCCGGCAGCACCAGCAGCAAGCAACTCGGCGATGCGATCGATCACATAGCAAGTAGCGGTTGACACGAGTGTGATCTTTACCGAAAAAGAACGACAGACTCGACTCGTCTGGCCGATCGCCGACACGACGGCTCCTACTCCAGCGCTACTCTCCGCCTCGCTGCGCTCGGCACGTTCAGGACGCAGCACTGTGACTCCGCTAGCCTGTCTTCTTCGGTCGTTGCCGGACGCCCCACGGCGCAAGAATGGACGCGGCAAGCGCAGCGGAACCGGAGGAAGTCGCCGCTGCTTCTGACGAGAGCGCTGTCAATGTCGACTCGGGATCCGCCGCGGTAGCGTCGGCGCATCCGAACGAAGCAAGCAACACGAGCTCCGAGACGGCATCCGAAGCAGTTCCGGGTGCTGTTGGTCCCAAACGTGTGCGGCGTCGCGGGCTCGCGTCTCGGTTGCGTCCAGCGCTCAAGATCGACGCCGAGTGCGCGACCGAAGGCACTGACAGCTGTGAGGACGGGTCCGAGACTCGCGAAGCGCAGCCGACGCACGCTGCAGGGGACGAAGCCGCCGGCAACAGCGCGACTGATGCGAAAGCTGTTCCGTGGTGGGTCCTCGAGTACAAATGTCCGCCTCCAGGACACCTTGGCGCTCACCACGTTCAGATGGGCGAATCCAAGACCGAAAGCACGCTGAGCGCCGCCGATAACAGTGCAACGGGCTCGGACAAGACGGCCACGCCGCAGAATCAACAGATCGAACAGCACGTTGCTGAGCAGCAGCCAGTCCGGAAGCTTCTGAGCGAGAGCCTTAGCGCTCGACAGCGGACACAACAGCAGATCGACGCACCAGGTACAGTGAGCGCTCGTTCTCCGCGCGAGAAGCTGTTCTCTCAGCAGTCTCGGAACACTTGCCCTTGCGCGCAGTTTACAGCCCGAGCCAGAAGCGCAAGATGGACGCGAGTGCGTTGAGCCCCGCGACGGAGCCCAAGCGCCTCCGCGAGCCGCCGGCGTCCGTGGTGCAGCGCGTGACGCCATCGCACCTCGTGCGTCCGCTCAACAAGATAGACATCCACTGCCAGGTATCGGGCAATGTCGCGGACGCGAGCTCGAGCTTGAGCTCGAACGCGCCGCCAGGGTTGCCGTAAGTCAGCTCAGCGCCGGAGGCGTTCCTTCTCGGTTGAGAGATCTCAGAGGAGAAGCGAACCTCGGACTCGGTTGCGACGGCTCTCGTTGGTGCGTGTCGTCATGTGTTCAGACTCTCGAGACACATCGTTGACTGATGTTCGAAGTCCACAAGTTGTGAACATCAGTACGACCATCGGCGGGGAGTGCACAAGTTCACTTGAAGTGGTCTCAGAGTTGACTTCCTGAGCCTGAGTCTGACACCTGGTTCTGGAACATTCGCGCTTTTTCACTTGCCTCCACTATGCTCGCGGCGCTTCCACATATCTTGTGTGGCTGGAGCAGCAGCACACACAATCCAACCCGCCGCCAAGCTCACGCACGAGCAGCTCTTCTCGCACCTCTCGACATGGTGCGTGCGCTCTGCGCTGTGTGTGGAGCCCAGTCGCCCGCCTCATAGCGCGCGGAGCTAACGCCGCCTTTCTTTGCGGCCAGGCCGACACGTGGAAGGCCAAGGGCAACGCGGCGCTGAGCGCCGGCGACGCGCAGGAGGCGGTCGCGTGCTACTCGAAGGCCATCGAGCTCAACCCGAACGACCACGTATTCTTCTCGAACCGCTCGGCCGCGTACCTCTCGATGGACGACGCGGCGCACGCGCTCGAGGACGCCGACGCGTGCATCGCGCTCAAGGGCGACTGGGCCAAGGGCCACGCGCGCAAGGGGGCGGCGCTGCACGCGCTGCGCCGCTACGACGACGCCATCGCCGCCTACGAGCGCGGGCTCGCGGTGGAGGCCGGCAACGCCGCGTGCCGCAACGGGATCGAGGAGGTCACGAAGGCCAAGCAGGCGGCGCCGCCGGCGTTCAACCCGTTCGCGGCCGCCTTCGGGCCCGAGATGCTCTACAAGATGGCGGCAAACCCGCGCCTCGCGCCCTTCCTCAGCGACAGCGAGCTGCTCGCCAAGCTCCAGGACATCCAGCGCGACCCGTCCAAGATCAACGCGCACCTCGCGGACCCGCGCGTCATGACGGTGCTCGGCGAGCTCATGGGGCTCAACGTCAACATGCCCGAGGACGCGGACGAGCGCGACGCGAACCAGTCGTTCCCAGTGCCGCCCGCGAGCAGCAGCAGCAGTGCGGCGAAGGCGAAGGCGCCGGAGCCCGAGCCCATGGACGAGGACCTGACGGAGGAGGAGGTCGCCGAGCGCGAGCTGAAGAAGGCGGCTGAGGGGGCCAAGCAGCGCGGCAACGACTTCTACAAGCAGAAGAAGTTCCCGGAGGCCGTCGAGTGCTACTCGGAGGCGATCGAGAAGGACCCGAAGAACCTCTCGTACGTGAGCAACCTCGCGGCCGTGAAGCTCGAGATGGGCCAGTACGACGCGTGCATCGAGGACTGCAAGTACGTAGCTTGGAACGCTGGGTGATTGGATGATTGGGTGATTGGGTGGGCAGCAGAGAACTGACTCGCGCGTGCTGCTTGCAGGAAGGCGATCGAGGTCGGCCGCGCGAACCGCGCCGACTACGCGCTGATCGCCAAGGCGTACGTGCGCATCGGCAACGCGCACCTGAAGAAGGGCAAGGGCGTGGAGAACCTGGAGGCGGCCATCGACGCGTACGAAGGCGCGCAGATGGAGAACCGCACGAAGGAGGTGGAGCGCAAGATCAAGAACCTGCAGCTGGACCTGAAGAAGGCCCGGGACCTGGCGTACATCGACCCGGAGCTCGCGCTCGCGGCCAAGAACGAGGGCAACGAGTTGTTCAAGGCGGCCGACTTCCCCAAGGCCGTGGAGCGGTACACGGAGGCGATCAAGCGCGACCCGAAGAACGCCGTGTACTACGCGAACCGCGCGGCCGCGTACACGAAGCTGACGTCGTTTGTGGAGGCGAAGCGCGACTGCGAGAAAGCGCTGGAGCTCGACCCCAAGTACGTCAAGGCGTACAGCCGCCTCGGCGCGATCCAGTTCTTCATGAAGGAGCTGCACAAGGCGCGCGAGAGCTACGAGAAGGGGCTGGCGATCGACCCGACGAACCAGGAGTGCAAGGACGGGCTCCGCAACGTCGTGTACAAGATCCAGAGCGGCGAGACGGACGAGGAGCGCGCGGCGCACGGGCTCGCGGACCCGGATATCCAGAACATCCTGCGCGACCCGGTGATGCAGAACGTGCTGAACGACTTCCAGACGGACCCCGTGGCGGCGCAGCGCCACCTGCAGAACCCGGGCATCATGGCCAAGATCGAGAAGCTCATCGCCGCGGGCGTGCTGCAAACCAAGTAAGTAGACGAACTCTCCGAGCAGAGACGCGGCCCGCAGGTGCCGAGGCGGCGGCGCGAGTCCAACAAGTTCGTGTGTTTGGGTGCTACGAGACTGCGTACGTGGTGCGTGGCGACTCGTGCTGGAACAGGCGGCGGAAGCACGCGACGAAGTCCACGAACGCCAAGCGCTCGGGCGGCAGCGCGTTCTGCGCCTGGAGCGCCGAGCGCACAGCGTCGGTGGTAGTCAACGCTTGGCGATCAGGCGGCGCGAGCGTCACGAGCGCCTCTACTGCGGTCTGCGCGGCGATCGTGCCGCTCGCGTCCGGCCCCAGGCGCAGGAAGACGCTGCGCAGCAGCACGTCGGCCGCCTCGAACTTGGCGAGCTCCTGCTGCAGCGCGATGCGCCGCGCCTGGAGCGGCAGCACGCGCGCGTTCTCGCGCTCGAAGCTGAGCTTCCACCGCAGGATCTCGTCCTTGGCGCGCGAGCACGCGAGCTCGAGCCGGCCGAGCTCCTTCTCGAGCGCGACTTTGGTGTCGTCCGAGCCGTGCGACCAGCCGAACGAGCCGTCACGCGCGCGAGCCGGTGGCGGCTGCTGCTGCTGCTGCTGCTGGTTGGGCTTGCGCGTATCGAGCAGCCCGCGCTTCTCCTCGAGCAGCTTGGCGATCTCGACCTGCACGTCCACGAGCGTGCAGAGGTCGCGTCGCGGCACCTGCGCGAGGCGGCTCCGGAGCTGCTCGCGCTGCCGCTGGCGCTGCTGGAGCGCGAGCTGCTGGCGCTGGACGCAGGCGCCGAGCTGCTCGAGAGCGACGCGCAGTTAGGTGAGAGCAGCCGTGTCCAGCGCCACAGCAGAACGCACGCACCTCGGCGAGTTCCTGTCGGCGCTGCTTGTTCTGCAGCTTGAGGTCGAGTACGCGCTCGCGCCAGTCGGACGCGGTCTTTGGGCGGCTGCTGCCGACGGCGGCGTGTGGCGCGTGGCTCAACACGCTCGCGAGCGTCACGCGGTTCTTGAGCTCCTGCAGCTCGCGCTTGAGGACGACGGAGAGCTGCTCCTGAGCGGCCACCTGGGCGGCGATCGCCTGCTTCTCGTGCGCGAGCGCGCTCTTCTCCTGCTGCAGCGCCTGGCGCATATCGCGCAGCGTCTCGTCGTCGCGGAAGAAGACGGCGTTGTTCACGTGCAGCGTGGGCTTGCGTGTCAGCGGCGGCGGCGGCTGCTGCTGCTTGCGGCTCAGTGGCTGCGGGTCGGAGGACGCAGGAGGCTTGTCGGTCGAGAGCGCAGGCGAGCGAGAAGTGGCGCTGTCCTCGTATTCTTCCTCCTCCGGCGTCGGAGTTCTTCTCCGCGCTGCTGCATCGTCCTCGTAGTCGTCGTAGTCGTCGTCAGCGTAGTTGGGCGAAGGCGGCGGCGGCTCATGCTCTCCAGTGTCGTCATCGCTCAGCTGCTGCTGCTGCTCGGAGGTCGAGAGGAACTCGATCGGCGTCGCGCCATCCGCGTCCTGACGCCGCATGACGAGTGTCTGAACAAACACACTCGGGAGCTCCAGTGTTCATGTGCGCACCTCCCACTGCTCCTCGCCGTCGTCGTACTGGACGAGGAAGCGGCGCTCAGCGTCCGAAAACGCGGCCACGACGCCCTCGAACCACTCGCTCTCAGCCTCCCAGAACACGCGCACGCGATCGCCGACGCGCTCCGCCATCCTACTTGTAGCGAAGTCTGCTCGCTTGTGCGCAGTCCTGGGGCTTGAAAAACCCAGATTGTAGCCACTTCAAGATTGACTTTCAACCACGGTAGTGAAATTTATCCGAATCCAATTACCTCGATTATATCTCTACCAATTATTCTCCACTTTCGTTTTTGACACGCGAAGATGGAACCAGCAGCTCCATCACCACCACCTGCCGCGCGCCTCGCGAACGTGAACGTGGGCGTCATGGGCCACGTGGACAGCGGCAAGACGAGCCTCGTGCGCGTGCTGAGCACGCAGCTGTCCACGGCCGCGCTCGACAAGCACCCGCAGAGCCAGCAGCGCGGCATCACGCTGGACTTGGGCTTCTCGGCGCTCGTCCTCCCAGCTGCAGCCGGCACCGACGACCGCGCGCTGCAGCTCACGCTCGTCGACTGCCCCGGCCACGCGTCGCTCTTCAAGACGATCCTCGGCGGCGCGCGCATCATCGACATGGTGTTGCTCGTCGTGGACGCCACCAAGGGGCTGCAGCCGCAGACCGTCGAGAGTCTGCTCGTGGCCGAGCTCGCGGTGCGCCACCACGTGGTCGTCGCGCTCAACAAGACCGACTTGTTCCCCGCAAATGTGCGCGAGCGGCGCGTCCGCAGAGCGCAGAGCGAGATCCGCGCGTTCCTCACTGCCCACTTCGCGAGTTTCCGGGGGCACGAGGTGCCCGTCATCCCCGTCTCAGCTGCGCCTCTGGCTGCCGAGAGCGCTCCCGCACTCCCGCACGGCATCGACGCGCTCGTGGAGGCGCTACGCAGCCACCTCCACGTCCCCGAGCGCGACGGTAGCGGCGCGTTCAGCCTCGCGATCGACCACTGCTTCGCGATCCCGGGCAACGGCACGATCCTCACGGGCACGGTGCTCTCCGGCGCCGTGCGCGTGGGCGACGAGATCGAGATCCCGAGCCTCCAGGTCGTGAAGAAGGTCAAGTCGATGCAGATGTTCCGCCAGACGGTGGCGCTCGCCGCGCAAGGCGACCGCGTGGGCATCCGCGTGAACGGCCTCGACGCATCGCTGGTGGAGCGGGGCATGGCTATCGCGCCGCGCAGCATGGCGTTCGTGGCGCAGGTGGTGGTGCCGGTGCACCGGATCCCGTTCTTCCAGGGCGGCAGCTGCAAGACCGGCGGCAGGTTCCACGCGACCGTCGGCCACACGACCGTCGTGGCCGTCGCGACGTTCTTCGCGCGGATCGGAGACGCTAAGTTCCCAAGTATCGGCGGTGCAGACGAGCGCGCGTTGGAGGACTCGGTAGGAGTCTTCGACCCAGCGTGTCTCTACGAGCACGTCGAGCTGGTCGAGCCGTTGGGGACGAAGAGCGCGGACGACGACAGTGCTGGGGATGCACCACCGGAGCCGACTCCGCCGACCACACACGTCTTCGCGCTGCTGCAGTTCGACCAGCCGATCCTGTGCCAGTCCGGCGCGCTCGTCGTGTGTTCGCGCCTGGACTTGGACCCGAAGAAGTTCGCCTGCCGGCTCGCGTTCCACGGCCGCGTCCAAGCGATCGTGACTGCCGACGGCGCTGGCTCACTCCCGAGCAGCAGCAAGGAGCACGCGACGCTCCCACTCGCGATCCTGCGGATCGGGAAGATCAAGTCTCGCAGCGGCGTCGTCGACAAAGTTGTGAGCAAGAGTGGCGGCGGCAGTGCCGCTCTAAGCGCTGGCGCGGAGGCGGCGCGCGAGATGCTCTGCCGCGAGATGTTCGCGAAAGACGTCGACTGGCGCGTGTACGCGAACGCGACGGTGCTCTTCGAGTCCTCGCGCGTGCTCGGGCGGATCATCGGGCCGTTCGGGAAAGCTGGCAAGTTCCGCGTCGAGCTCGTCGATCCGTCGCGCCGAGTTCCAGTGGCAGGAGAGCGGATCGTCTTGCGCTTCGTGAAGCTCGTGGCGCTCAAGCCTCCGGCGATCAAGAGCAAGGGCGGCGCTGGTGGTGGCGGCGGAGCGCAGCACAAGTCGGGCGGAGGACGCGCGAAGGCGCCCGGGAACCTCCTGCAGGACGATCGCCTGCTGTATCCGGAGGCGCGGACTCCTCTCGCAACCTCCGAAGCTTCGCCTTGCGATGCATCAGTCGACTCGCAACAGGCGATGTCGTCAGCTGCAGACTCGTCTTCGCAGTCTTCGGCGCTCGGCAGAGTCGAACGTCTGAAGGGCGAGACGACAGCCGACGGCCGCAACCCGTTCGCGATCGTCTCGGGGCTCTTCGCTTCCGACGAGGAGGCCACCAGAGCGATCGGGTGGTGTGTGGCCGTGAGGCTGTCGACTGGGGAAGAGGAGCAGGGAGCGATCGAGAAGCCGTTCGGCAAAGCGGGCAAAGTGCGCGTGGCGTTCGCTGCGAACGGCGGCACGTTGGCTCGCGAGGGCGACGTGGTGACTCTGAGGCGAGCGTGACGACGCAGCTGGCGAAGTCAAGCGGTCGAAGGAGCATTCCTTCGAGTCCTTCGCTGCGCCGCTCACCCGAAGAAGCAGCACTCGCGGCTGTCTGTGCACGGCCGCTGCTCTTGCGCCTCCGAGAGGATGTGGAAGGTGGACAGCACCGCGGCCAGATGGACGCCGTTGTCCTGGCGCGACGGACACTCGATGCACACGGCCGCGCCTCTCGTCGCGTACGTGCCGAACGGACACGCGTTCGCGCGGTAGTCGGCCGTCCCCCACGGACACGCGAACCCCGGCGGACACCACCCGTTGCAGTACGCGTCGCTCAGCCCTTCGACGTCGCCGTAGGTGCCTTCAGGGCATCGGATCGCGAGCCCGCGGCGGCAGTAAAAGCCCTTGGGGCAGATCTGCTGCGCGGTGCGCGTCGTGTTCCTGGCGTCGCCGCTGTCGTCGCCGGCTCCGACCGTGAAGTGGCCGCTCGCCACCATCCGCGGCGCGTTCCCGGTGCCGACCGGGCAGAACGCGATCGCGCTGCCGCACTCGAGCTGCGTCGCCATCACGCTCGGCGCGTTCGGGTACGACGGGCAGTAGTAGCCGGCGGCGCAGAGCCCCGAGCACCTGGCGTCTCGGAGTCCGCTCGTGGCGCCGAACGTGCCGGCGGGACACTGGTACTTGACGCCGTCGACGCAGAAGTAGCCCGGCTCGCACTGGAGCTGGTGCACGCGCGTGGCGTTGGTGTTCCCGACCGAGTAGAACCCCGGCTGCGTCGCGACTGGGAGCGACGACCCGGTGTAGCACACGAAGCCGCTGCCGCCGCACTCGCGCTGCGCGGGTGACGTGCTGCCGGGAGGGCAGTAGTAGCCCCGGAGACACTGGCCTGCGCACTGCGTCACGCATGAGGCGAGTCAAGTGAAGCGACTGCAGCAAGCGATCACAAGGCACCGCACCACGTACGTAGGGCGAGGTCTCTCCGACGCGGTCTCCGTACCGTCCGCTCGGGCAGATGAACTTGCGACCGCCGACGCAGAAGAACCCGGCTTCGCACTGCACCTGCGCGTCGCGCACCGCTTCGTTCACGCTCGCGTTCGCTGCGACGTAGAGCTGTCTGGCGCCGACCACCCCCTGCAGCGCCGCGAGCCCCGAGAGGACCGAATAGTATCCCGGCAGCACCGACGTCGGCACTGCGCTTCCCGCTGGACAAAAGACGTTAACGTTGCCGCACGGCCTCGCGGTGCTGCTCGTGCTCGCCAGTGGACAGTAGTAGCCGGCGGCGCAGGTTCCCGAGCACTCGGCGCGCGTCTCCAAGCTGCTGCTGCCGTAGCGGCCACCGGGACACGGCGACCGCACTCCTGCTCGGCAGAAGAAGCCGCGCTCGCATGGGAACTGCTGCGCCTTGGCGAAGACCGACGCGTTCGCCTCGACGGCCGCGAACCGCGCGTCGGCGAGCGGGATCTGCTCGCACGCGAGCGTCGCGGCGTTGAACCGGAGCCCGAGCACCGCTGGGTCGTCGACCGGAAGGCCTCCGGCGCGACGGAAGCACTTACACGAGCGCCCGTCGGCTGAGCTCCGGGCCGTGAACTCGGGGCAGAGCACGCAGAGCGCGGCGTCGTCGCCGGAGTTGGGCTTGAAAGTCCCGAGAGGACACTGGACGCACTTGCCGAGCGGGAAGCTGAAGTCGCCGTAGCTGACGCTGATCGGACTGTTGCCCGTGACGGCGTCCATGAAGCTGCTGGCCGTCGTTGTGGACACGTCGCGGAACCAGCCGGGTGGACACATGTCCTCGTCCTGCTTGGCCGTGTAGTACCCGAGTTGGACACTCAGCGGCGCGTCCATCGCTTCGGGACAGTACGAGTTCGCGTCGCCGCACTCCTTCTCGACCGGACTCGTGCTCCCAGGAGGACAGAAGTACCCGCGCGAGCACCTGCCGGAGCACCGCGGGTTCACCTCGCCCGCCGCGGCGCCGAACGTGCCCGCGGGACACTTGAAGCACACACCGCGCCACGCGAACTCTCCTGGGAGGGCGATCCGCTGCGCACTTCGCGTCAGCGCAGCACCGTCCGTCTCGAGAGCGATGCCGCCGGTGTTCACGGTGCAGAAGCCCGCGGACGCCTTCGTAGGAGCCGGAGATCCCTCGGGGCAGAACCGATCGCTCGAGCCGCACTGCATCGCTGAGTCCGTCGTGCTGCCTTCAAGGCAGTAGAAGCCCTCGCGACAGAGTCCGCTGCAGTCCTGCGACGCCAGCCCGAAGACGCCCCCGAACGTCCCTGGAGGACACGGCTTGCGCTCACCCAAGACGCAGTAGTGTCCAGGCTCGCAGCGCCGCTGGCTGACTCGCGTGCTCGCGTCTGCAGCGTCCTGGTCGCGAGTCGGCCGCGAGAGCTCGCCGACGGTGTAGAAGCCTCTCGCCACTAGCGTCGGCGTCGCTGACCCCTCGGGACAGAACACGCTGGCGCCGCCGCACTCACGCTGCGTGGCGCTGGAGCTGCCGAGCGGGCAGAAGTAGCCGCCAGCGCACGGACCAGCGCACCTGTTGGTCGTGAGCCTCGAAGTGTTGCCGAACGTGCCACCGGGACAGAGCTCGGCGGTGCCGTCGCCGCCACAGAACGAACCGACAGGGCACGCGAGTTGCGTCCTTGCGTGCGCCGAGTTGCCGTTGACCACGTACGCGCCGACGCTGGTCTTCGTCGGTCTCTCGCTCCCCATCGGACAGAACACGCCGCGTCCGCACGGGTTCTGCGTCGCCGAGATGCTGCCGAGCGAGCAGAAGAAGCCCTCCCGGCACAGTCCCGAGCAGCTTGCGTCCCTCAGCCCACTGCGGTCGCCGAAGGTGCCACCGGGACACCGGATCGGAGTCGCCGTCTGCAGCGGACAGTAAGAGCCGGCGGGACATTGTGCGGAGCACTGCGATGTCGCCAGCTTCGTCGTGGCGCCGTACGTGCCCTCCGGACACGGTCGCCTCGTTCCCTGAGAGCAGAACATGGCGACGGGACACGGGATCGCTCGGTCGCGCCGCAAAGCGGAGACCCCGGAGGTGTAGAAGCCCTCCGGCACGACGCGCGGCGCTGCGGACCCAAGCGGACAGAAGCGATCCGCGCCTCCGCACTCGAGCGGCGTGGCTGTGCCTTCGGGACAGAAGAACCCCGACGGACAGCGAGCTGAACACGAACGCGTGCGGAGCTGGTGCTCGGATCCGTAGGTCCCAGCAGGACACGAGAACCGAGCGCCACCGCTGAGCAGACGAGAACAGAAGAGAGCAGAAGCGATCAGAGGAATGGAGAAGGTCGATCATCACGGCGTCGCGAGTCTCCTCGAGCCTGAAGACTCCTGTCGTGCGTGACGTACGTGCAAAAGAATCCTGGCTCACACGGCAGCGCGCCAGGACACGGCGCAGTCGTCGCAGCGCCGGCGTCGTAGAAGCCTTCGACGGTGCATCTGCGCGAGCTGCTGACTCTGTCGACGGCATGCGGGAGGAGACAGAGCAGCACGAGACAGCGTCTGACGCGCGAGCGAGGAGCGCACAAGTGCATCGTGTCGGCTCGAAGCGTCGGCGACCGAAATGAGCAAATGCTCACCCGCGGTTGCGTGCTCGCAGCTGCACCTCCATGTCGAGCGGGTAGAAGCCTCGCATGGCGTGCGCGAACCCGTCACACTGGACCCACGGCAGCGTCTTGGAGGCGTCGGCGGCGGAGCCAGAGCTCTGTGAGCGAATCGCCTTCAAGCTCGTGCAGAGTGGCGTGTGCTGCGCCGCAATGAAGACCGGACTCGCCATGAAGCGCGCTGCCGACTCGATCCATGACTTTGGCATCTCCGCGAGGTCAGAGTAGGCGAACGACAGCGCGAAAGCGGAAGGCGCTGTCCCAACCACGTCCGGGAGACTCGTGATCGGGTTCCCGGCCAAGAGGAAGACTCGGTACACGCGATCGATGAAGAAGGTGTCCGGGATCCTACTGATGCCGTTCGCCGCCAGAGAAACGACAAGCGGAACAACGGCGCGGTGGAAGGCTCGCGGCACCTCGACGATCCCGGGGGAGTGCTCCAGGAAGAAGATCGCCATTCGTGGCCACTTGTCGAAGAGATCGTCCGGAATGCCAGTCAGGTTCGTCCCGCAGAACTCGACGTTGGAGAGGTAGGGTGGAGGGGACGAGGCGAGCAGCCCATCCGGGATCCGAGTCATGTTCGTCAGCGAGATGAATATTGTCGTGAAGCTCGGATGGTCTTGAGAGGTCAACGCGGCGTCGTCGCCCCACTCCGCGATCGAGCTGTTGTGGATCTTGATCTGGACGAGGTTCCGGAACGTCTTGAGACGCGGAGGCATCGCCAGCATCTCGCAGTGCGAGAAGATCAGCTCCTGTACCTTGTACGGATCCACGTGGCTAAGAGCAGCGTCGATCTCACTCTTCGCGCCGGTGATGTGCTTCTGCGAGCAGCTGATCTCCAGCACCGCGCACGAGTACTGCGTAGTACCGAGCGGAATGGGTTCAAGCAAACACCCTGGATCTCTTCCAGCGCGACTGACTCCAGTTACCACGATGTGCGCCACGAGGACACCGAGTCCCCACAGCGCCATCGCTCCGATCACGAAGCGCTTCTTCCGTGGCGTCGAACTTTTGTGAGCGGTGATCCCCATACGACTCGCAGTGCGTGTGCGAACCTCGTGCTCCACTTGCTGCGCCTGGAACGCGTACACTCGAAGCAGCAGACTGAACCCCGGCGCCATCTTAGACATCATGTCGACCCACGACGAGACGTAGAGCTGAAGGTTCTCTGCAG
>JAASGM010000352.1:0-22171 GCA_023334215.1 Globisporangium cystogenes | reverse complement strand
GAACTCAGACGGGATGAAGCGCTTGCACTTGGGTGTCAGCTTGCATGCCTCGATGAGCGCGAGCTGGGTGTCCGCGAACGCCGGCGACGAGTCGTAGATCGTGCTGACGAGGGCGTCGCAGTCTCGGAGCTGCTCCGCGAGCTGCGGGACAGACGAGTAGTCCACGATGCGCTGCTCGACCACACCCGGCTTGCCGTCGAGCGCTGGCTTGTGCGAGCGCGTGAGCAGCACGATCTCGTGTCCGGCAGCAGACAGCTCTTCGATGAAGAGCTTGGCGAAGGCTCCGAGTCCGGCGACGGCGACGCGCATGGCGAGCAGGGAAGAGAGGATGACGATCGGGAGGGTGACATGCAGCGCGTGATTGCAAGAGTGAGAGGAGCGATCGAAGTCATCGCCATGCTGAGTGTTTAGTTTAGTCGTAGTTCGAGTGGCAGTAATCTCGTTGTCAACGTCTCGTAGTTCAGGAACTCGGGTATGTGGTCTCGTGCGTGTGGCACGTAGAGTTCCAAGTCTCGAGACGGGATGGAGTAAGCACGATCCGCTACGAACTGCTTGACAGCCGCAACTCGAGACAGGTGCAATCACATCGGCGAGCGAAGTGGAGTGAAGACGAAACAACGACCTGGGGATCGCGACACTCGTCGCGATGGCCCAGTCGGCTAGGGCCCGCTCGCTGCGGCGGCAAGGCATGAACGTCTCGATACCGCGCAATACTGTACCGATCATCGCTTCAGTGTGATCTCCAAGCACGCGATCAACAAAGTCTCGCGTTGGGGCGTCTAGTGCCGTCCAGTGCTGTAGGGCGATGTATCATCCGATTAAGTCCGACTAAGTCCGATTCACACTCGCGCAACCTCACACAAGAGCGACATTCGGAAAGTCTCTAGCTCGGGAACGATTTGACTTGAATAAAATATCAAGCTGGTATAGCGTGAAGAATGTCGTTAAATTTGATAAATTGACAATAAGTTGCGGTCATATTATCATTTATGCAATACAAGCGTGCATAAAAAAACATTTTTGATTGGGAACGGTTTGGTTTGAATAAAGTATCGAGCTGGTATTATGGGAAGAATAGTATCAAAACGTGTAAATATGGGACCGAATAAGAGCAGATTTTGTGTGATTTCTTGTTCAATGCATAATTTACAATTATATGCACAATAGTATTTCACATTTTCTATGTTCTCCTATATTTTCGATTATATTATGTAGAAAGCCACCTCGCTTCACGCCACACACGCCACACACACGCCCCGACGCCCCCCTACAAGAACCGCCGGAATGCTCGCCGGCCGCTTGCTCCGCCGCCCCGCGCGCCTCTCGCCCGTCGCCGCCACCGCCCTGCGCGCTGCCAGCACCGTCGGCGGCGCGCTGGACGAGGCGGTGGCCCGGCTGCCGCACAAGGAGGCGCTGCGCAGCGTCAAGCAGGAGCTGCGCTGGAGCTTCAAGGAGCTGAGCGCCGAGGTGGACGAGCTGGCGCACGGGCTGCGCGCGCTGCAGTTCGCGCCGGGCAACGTGCTGGCCGTGTGGCTCCCGAACAGCGCCGAGAACGTACGTGGTGGCTGTCTGAGTGCGTGTAAGAGAGAGAGAGCGACGCTCGGGACTGACTCCCCCTCCGCTTGATCCGCTGCCGGATCTCGACAGGTGATCACGCAGTTGGCAGCCGCCAAGGCTGGCGTGACGCTTGCGGTCATCGACCCGAAGATCTCGACCGCCGAAGAGGTCGCGTTCGTGCTGCACGACAGCCAGGCGAGCGGGCTGCTCTTCGAGCCCAAGATCGCCGGCCGCGACCAGACGGCGATCGTGCAGAGCCTCTTCCCGGAGCTCGAGACCTGTGCGTGCGCTTGTGTGGCGGCGGCCGCGAGAGGCGAGCTGACGCGCTTGTGTGTGGGTGTCTGTGCGGTGGACGCAGACCGCGAGAAGTTCACGGTGTTCCGCCCCAAGAAGTTCCGCCACCTGCACACGGTGGCCACGACGGGCATCGAGCCGGTCGAGGGCATCGCGCACTTCCACCAGATGATGGTGAACGCGCCGGAGAAGCACGTGGTGGCGGCGCTCAAGCAGGCGGCGACCGGGTCGACGCCGCTCACAGTGACCTACTCGAGTGCGTGTCTTGTCCGGAAGCATGGAGGGGGGGGATGGGGACGAGAGCGAAGCTGCTGCTGACCCTGTCGCTGCTGCTGTTGTTTCGTGTGCGCTGCTGACGCAGAGGTGGAGGGTCAGAACCCGAAGAAGGGCGAGGTGCTGACGCACGCGGACGTGCTCAAGCGCGCCAGCGAACTGGCCAAGACGTGCGTTCGTCACCAGAGAGGAGGTCTTGTGCCGGTTCTAACGCGTCGATCCCGCTCTTCTCGCTCTCACGCGTTGGCGCCGCAGACTGTCGCTGAACGTCGAGGACAAGATCCTGATCACGGGCGAGGAGACGACGTTGCCGTTCGCGCCGGTGGCCGCGATCGAGACGAGCGCGCTGGTTGTGCTCCCGTCGGCGGAGTTCGACAGCGCGGCCGTGGCGCACGCGCAGAAGGTCGAGGCGTGCAGCGTCGTAGGAAGCGGCGCGGCCAACTACAAGCGTGTGTAAGCGGCTCGTGTCGTCCGCAGCCCAGTCGGCGCGACGAAAGCGGAGACACAGGCGAGAGAGAGAGAGAGAGGAAGAGAGGAAGAAGAAGGAGAAAAAGGAGAGGAGACTGCTGCTCATGGATGAATGAACCACAGATCGCGACTGGTTCCCCACTGCTGTTGGTTGGCTGCTGCTGCTGCTGCTTGTTGGTCGTGCTCGTGCGGATTGTCTCCAGTTTCTTCTTCTCCCAACCCCTTTCGCTGCTGCTGCTGCTGCTGCTGCCGGCGGGTGTGCGACGACACTCAGCCAGCCACTTGGCCCTTCGAGGAAGGTGGCCATGGCCCATGACGCTTGGTGGTGTATCTGAGCTGCATCCAAAAGGACCTCCGAACAAAGATCTCCGCTTGAATACAAGCCCCCTGGGCTCCTATTCGGCGTCCTTGAAGGAAGAGTCGCATCCCATTCGCGCTTCTGCAGCTCCTTCGAAGGAGACGCGCATGGAGGCCGACGACACGCGGGTCGACGCCGCCGCCGCCGCCGCCGTCGCCGTCACCAGCGGCGGCGGCGGCGGCGGTTCGGCGACCAGCACGACGACAACGACGACGGCGACAGCAACGACAGCAACGACAGCAGCAGCTGCTGCGACTGCGGACGACGACGACGACGACGACGAGGACGCGGCGGCGACGGAAGCAGCGGCGCCGCTGCTGCTGCGCGGAAGCCGCGCGGAGCGCAACAGCAGCGCAGGCGGCGGCGGCGGCGGCGCAGGCGACTGGGGCGACGCGGACGCCGCCGCGGACGCCGGCTGGATGCCCAAACCCGCGCGGCTGCACGCGGGCAAGTCGCGCGCGTGCGCCGCGTGCTGCGCGCCGCTGCAGTACGCGGTGAGCGGCAGCTGGGACGCGTTCCTGGCGAGCGAGGAGTTCCTGCGGCAGCTGCAGGCGAGCTTGGCGGACGACGCGTTCGTCGCGGGGCTCATCTGCGGCGACAGCGCCGGCGGCGACCTGCCCACGGAGCACCGGATGCACCGCAACCGCAAGGCCAAGTGCCGCCAGAGCGTGCACGACTTCCTCAACATGGTCGGCGCGGGCGTCGTGGACGCGGACAAGGGCTCCGTGCGGTCGCTCGAGGAGATGCTGCTCGGCGCGCTGCCCACGCCCGCGTTCACGCTCGCGCTCGAGCGCCGCCTCGCCGTTCTGTCGCACAGCGCGCGGATCGCCGGCCGGCTGCTACGCCGGGGCCGCGGCCGCGGCCGCGCGCCGCGCCCGGTGGACGCGGGCGGCGCGAACGTCGAGCTGCACCACCTGGCGATCCACACGCTGTCGGCGCTGCTGGCGTCCTTCGACTACCGCAGCCGGCGCGCGCGGCAGGCGTTCGAGGAGATGTCGCGGCTGCTCGCGTGCTTCCCCGCGCTCTCGCTCTACGCGTTCTGGAGCCCGCGCAAGAAGCGCCCGGAGACGCCGCTCGCGCTCCGCGGCGACCAGGTCGACGCGACGTCCTGCGCCGCGACCCCGCGCGCGCACCCGGCGGCGCTCGCGGTGGACGGCAGCGAGAGCACGTACTGGCTCTCGCAGCCGCGCCCGGGCACGACGCACGTGGCGGTGCGCCACCCGGACGTCGCGCGCACGTCGTCGCTGCAGATCCGGTGGCACCTCAAGAGCTTCCCGCAGGTCGTCGCGGTCGAGTGCCGCGTGCCAGGGACCGACACGTTCGTGCAGGTGGCCGAGGCGCGCGCGACGGCGGCCCAGCCGCCCGAGTACGTGGCGGTGCGCTTCCCGGACCACTGCCAGGAGGTGCGCATCGCCATGACGGGCATCCCGCCGGCCAACCGCAACGGCACGTACGCGATCGAGCACCTCCAGCTGAACGTGCCGTGCCGCAACTCGCTGTTCGTCGAGCCCAAGGCGGCGCTGGACGACGTCGCCAACTGGCTGCTCGGCGCGATCGCGCACCGCGACGAAGACGTCGTGGTCGAGGCCATCGGCGCGCTCAAGGCGTGGGCGCTCGCGACCGCGTCGCTGAGCACGACGCTGCTGTTCGTGCAGCTGCTGCTCGACTTTGAGACGCTGTGCGCGTTCGCCGGCGCGCCAGGGATGCGGGCGTTCGCGATCGAGCAAGGGCTCGTGCTGTACGAAGGCATCAAGACGTACAAGCGCGAGGAAGCCGAGAAGCTGCTGCGCGGCGACGGGAAGAAGAAGAGCAGCGAGTCGCGGAAGGTGCGCGCGCTCTTCGAGCCGTCGGTCTGCTCCGCCGGCGTGACGATCGAAGACGCCGGAGTCACCGTTCGGACGCGGGAGACGAGCTACCAGTACGCGGCCGTGAGCATCGGGATCACGAGCGGGAAAGCGTCGTGGAAGTTTCGGCTCGACAACGACACGGTGGACGACGAGATGACGTGCTTCGGCGCGGCGATCCTGCCGGTCACGGTGAGCGGCTACGACTCGTCGCCGAACCTCTGGATGCTCCGCGGGTACAATGGGAACCTGTACGCGCGCGGCCACAAGCTGAGCCGGTCGATCGGCAAGGTGCATCCGGGCGACGTCGTCCAGATCGACGTGGACATGGCGGAGGGCACGCTGGCGTACAAGATCAACGACACCGAGTACGGCGTGGTCTTCACCGACCTGGCGGGCCACGAAGTGTACCCCGCGGTGTCGTTCTACGGCTCGGGCAAGGTCATCACGCTGCTGGGCGTGCAGAAGTGGGATGACGCGGACGCAAGTGCGGCCGACATCGACCCGGTCTACTTGACGAACATCAAGGAGTACCACTACTCGGTGGGCTACGGCACGCTCGGAAGAGGGAACCAGCTCGGGTACGCCAGCGACGCGGACGCACGCACGCTGCCGACCAGCACCGCAGCAGCAGTAAGCAATCCGGTGATCGTCAGCGGCGAGACGCGGCAGCGATGCCTGTCGACGCATCCTCCGGCCCGAGGCGACGCGTACGTCATCTACGACCTGGCGGAAGCCTACTGCCGACTTGTGGGGGCCGTGAGCATCAACGACGACGTCCAGAACGAGGTTCTGCAGCAGCGAGGAGTCTCCGTGGTCTTCTCGATCGTCGGCGACGGCGCAGAGCTGTGGCACTCGAAGCCCATGTCAGAAGTGCGCCAGCACGAGAAGTTCGACGTCTCGGTGCGGAACGTGCGGATGCTCGAGCTGAAGGTGACGTGTCCCGGCTCGAACTACTGCGCGCACGCGCTCTGGGTCGACCCGTGCGTCTATCCGATCGACGAGTGGGCGTGCGGCGAGTGTTCGTTCACGAACAAGGGGGCGTTCAAAGTCTGTACAGTCTGCCGCGTCGGCGTCCGCGACACCAGCGGACCCTCCGTGTCTGCTGACTCCGCAAATGAGGCGGCGAGCGCAGCCAACAGCGACTTTGGAGGCGAACCGCGGAGTTTGGAGCACCTGGTCAAGTGCGCGGACCCGTTCGCTGAGCTCAGTTCCGTGATCACGAACGAACTGTTCGGACTCAGCTCGTTGGCAGCGAAACAGAAGGAAGCGAATCACGGCGACGAGAGTGTGGACCGCGGATCCGACGCGACCGACAGCCAAACGGGCTCTTCTTCGCCGGTCGCCGTGGGGTTCGAAGAACCGTTCTGTCGCCAGCCGTGCGGAGCGGTCTTCTCGCTCTTGCTCGCCATGATGCGACGATTCCAGTCGACGCTGCAGCGCGATGAACCGGGAGCTCAACTTGATGACGCACGAGCGTCGCGTCGTCGCCTAGCAGAGCAGATGTGCATCCATACGCTCGGTATCATGAGCGCGAACTTCGAGAGCATCGGCGCATACGACGTCGGCGATCTGGCAGCCGAGATCGGCGTGACGGCGGAGCTCGTGGCGGATCTCCGGCGCGAACTCGAGCAGATCGCGAACGTCGGCGACGACGGGAGCCACGAGCTTCCAGCGCGGATCCACATTGCGGCGAGCGAGACGATCATCTCGGGCATCTCGGTGATCTACAGCTCCTCCAGCGACAAGCTACAGCTGCTTCTCCGACTGCTCCGGCGACACGCTGCCGAGGCGTTCGTCCCTGGGACTTCTCGGTATGCGCTGCTGTCGGCGCTGCTTCAGCTCCTCGCTTCGCCCGGACAGGAAGGGATCATGAACTTGTTCCCGTTCCTGGGAGCCGAGGCGTTGGGCGATGCTTCCGTGCTGAGCGACCTGTCGGTGGATCTGGCAGACGTGAACGAGGTGGTCGAGCTGCTGATCAGTCTCATCCAGCAGGCAGACTGGAGACGCGTGAGAAGCCCAGCGTCCGAGAGCGCGGGCGTCGCGAGTCAAGGGAACGACTGCATCGCTCAGGACGCCTTGTCGCTGCTGAAGACGTACCAGGTGTTCCTGTTCGCGGAAGCGGTGGGTCTGACGAAGACGAAGCTGTCGGACGAGAGCGACGCCGATCGCTTGGGTGGCTACTCGCCCCAAGCGCTCGAGCGACAGCGCTCGCTGGTGCAGGAGGCGACCATCCAGTACGGCTTCCGCCTGCTTCGCGCGTCCCGCGAGCTGACCGAGGCGCTCATAGCCGAGCAGACGGACAACTCGTTTCTCCAGCCGCCAGCCGCGTGCGCGCTCCAGGCGAGTCTTCGGACGTTCGAGGTCCCGGTCCTCTCGGAGCTGCTGCCGTGGTTTGTGTCGTGCTTGTGTCTGCTGCGGCGCCAGACGTGGCTCGCGCGGCCAATCCTGCCGGCGCTCTGCCGCCTGCTCGGCAGCTTTGACCAGTACTGCTCCGAGCTCGAAGTCGTGAAGAAGGCGAACGTCCGACTGGAGAAGCTCGAGCTGCACCAGAAGGCGCGTCTGATCGAGTCCCAGGAGATGGAGCGCATGCTCGCGGTCGACAAGTCTCTCACGGTGAACCACCAGGCGTCCAAACAGATGTACAACGTGTTCAAGCAGCTCTACACGGGCGACAAGGACCACTTCGAGGGCCAGATCGGGTTCCAGTTCGAGGCCACGAGCACGTTCGCAGTCGTGGCGCTCGGCCGGTCTGTGAACCCCGCGAAGAACAACGGGCGGCTCCTCCGACAGCACACGGTGCGCTTGTGGGAAGAGTCGTCGCAGCTGCTCGTGGCCCAGGTCACCGTGTCGGGGACGTCGAAGAAAGACGCGATGGGCTACGTGCTCGAGCTCCTGCCGACACCGGTGAAGCTCACGCAGGGCAAGCTGTACCGGCTGACGACGCAGGAGTTTGCGAACGGCGGCGACCCGTGGTACAAGAAGGAGAACCTCCCGGACGAGGAGTACGACAGCTCGTACATCAAGATCCTGCGCGACTGCTACGCGTCGGGCTCGACGGGGTTCCCGAACTCGCAGAACCTCAGCGGCGCGGCCTACGGCGTGCCGACGTTCCTCGTCGAGGGCGAGAGTCCGGTGGCGTCGCTCCCGCGGTTCGTGGCGCCGTTCGGGAGTCTGTCGCTCCGGTTCAACGTCAAGAGGAAGCTCCCGTCCGTGAGCGTGAGCCACTCGGGGACGTCTGTGCAGGGCGTCGGAGGCAGCGCGACATGGCGCAGCTGCTTCCTCCAGGCCGCGTTCGTGCAAGGAGTGCACTCGGTGGACTTCGTCGTCAAGAGCGCGCGCGTCGGGGGCGCCGTGTCGGGCCACGTCTGCGTCGGCGTGGACTGGAGCATGTGTGCGAGCACGCAGCCGTGGTCCCAACCGAGCGCGATCTACGAGAGCTTCCTCGGCGAGACCGTGAGCAGCATCGGGTGGATGCCGGCTATCGGCTCGCTGTGGGTGAAAGGCAAGCGGCTGCAGTACGGGAAGCGCGTGCCGCTGGCGTCCGGAGACATCCTGACGCTCCTGGTGGACTACGACCTCCACGCGCTCGCGTTCGCGCACAACGGCAAGCCGATGGGCGTCGCGGTCGGGCTGGCGGAGCTGCTGCCTGCGTCCTCGGCACTGCCACGTCTCCCCGACGCGCTGACGCCGGGCGTGTCGCTCTACGGCTCGCAAGACGTCGTGCAGATCCAGCCGTCGGGCATCGCCAAGTCGACGCTCCGGATCCACTGGGTGGCCGACCTGCACAACGCCATGGCGTCGCTCGCGGGCCGGATCGCGAGCACGCTGATCGCCGGCCACCCCGTCGACGGCGTCGAAGAGGAGCTGCTCCCGTGGCTCCAGTCGCCGCTTCTGAGCGGAGGGATCCTCGGCGACGTGGCTGGCTCACCGCGCGACGCGGGTGGAGCCCAGACGAGCTGGCAGCGTGCGCTGGAGGCGGAGTACGCGAAGCACCCGTCGCAGTCCGGGTTCGGGAGGCTGTTGCTGGCCGAGCAGAGCGGAGCGGACGCCGGCTCGAGCGGTCCAGTGAAACGCGCCTCCAGCTCCACGTTCCCGTCCACTGACGACGACTACACGATCCGCCAGAGCAAGTTCTACGAGAGCCTGTCGCAGGACATGGGCGAGTGCGGGCCGGCGCAGATCATCCTCAACTGGCTCGACAAGCGGTCGCCGGACAGGTCGTTCCTGAGCCGGCTGGGCAGGTTCCCGAGCTGCGAGCGGCTGACGTGTGCGGCTCTTCTCAAGCACGCGCCGCCGCATGTGCTCCACGAAGCGCAGGTGATCGTCTCCGGCGCGGACCCCGCGGGTTCCGGTGGTAGGGACGCCGTGCCGGACCACTCGGAGCTGGACCCGTCCGAAGACCTGCTGCTCGTCTGGAAGCGCGTGGTGGCGCTCCGCCACTGGCTCATCAAGAGCCGGCAGGAGTACCGCGCGAGGTCATCGGATGAAGCCGAGGCGGACAGGAGCAGCCCAGCAACAGCGGCGCACGCGAGCGAACCTTCGCCGCGAAGCGACGGCGACGCCATCAGCCTCGAGAAGAGCTTGTCGATGCCGAGGTCGTTCGACGACTTCTTGGAGCAGGTGTGTCAGCGCGCCGAGTTCCTGTGCGTGCTTGACTCGCCGTCGGAGGAGCGCGAGAAGCTCGGCATCGACTCGCAGGTCGCGCTGAGCAACCTCGCGGAGAAGTGGAGCTCGCAGAAGACGCCGCCGTCGCTGCAGCCGATGCTCGAGCGCTGGAAGAGCTTGGGCGAGGCGGACAGCTCCAAGTGGTCCGGGATCGTCGACGTCTTGCGCGCGCAGGATCGCTGGCGGACTCGCCGCGCGTCCGTCACGGAGCCGCACGCGCCGGTGACGAACGAGATGCTCGCCGCGGGAACGAGCGACCTGCTCGGCGTCGAGGATGACCAAGACGACGACGGGGAGACGCGCAAGCGGCGCTCGGGGTACAAGAGCATGTTCTCGGCGACGATGAAGGCGTGCGACCTGTACATCCGCAACGGCGTCGGCGCGCCGCCCGAGGTGCTGCGGATGCTCCTGGAGCGGCGGCAGAAGCGCTCAGACTCGCGGCTGTTCGGGCTGCAGGCGATGAAGAGCATCTTGAGCGTCGTGTCGTTCGACACGGCGCGTCACAACGCGATCCTGTTCCTGCGGCCGGCGCTGCGCGGGTTCACGGACGACGAGAAGGAGTCGCGGGAGCTCAACGACGGGCAGGTGGTGACCGAGACGTTCCGCGCGACCGTCCGCCACCACTACCTCAAGGGGCTCGAGGGCTGCAACCGGCCGACGATCGAGCGAGTGCAGCAGGCGTTCTGCGACCTCTACGCGCTCTTGGGGCAGCTGCTGAGCTCGGCGTCCGGGGGCTGCGCGCCGGACTCGCAGCTCAAGCACGCGCTGCTGTGCGCCTGGAGCCTGGACTTCGAGCCGCGCGACCACCCGTTCCTGCTCAAGAGCGGCATCCTGTCGACCGTGCACGCCCTGTTCTCGATCGAGGCGAGTCGCGTGGACGCGGTCGCCGACCTCGACGGGATGCGCGAGACCGCGAAGACGCTCTTCGGCGCGCGGCGGCCGCTCCAGTACACGGCGCTCAACTGGCAGCCGCTCTCAGAGGAGTTCGTGCAGCAGAGCGTGCTGCACACGGGGTTCGTGACGAAGCGCGACATCCTGCGGCTGCTGCTGCGCGCGCCGTCGTACGCGTGCTCGAAGGCCTGGTGGGCGGACAGCGGGCTCGGCGCGATCGTCGGTGACGACGGGCTGGCGTCCGCGGCGATCGCGCGCCACACGGCGTCGTCGATGTCGCTGCTGTACGCCGAGATGCTCAAGAACCTGCAGACGAAGCTGTCGTGGTGCTGCCCGCACCTGCTCGGCCGGAAGGTGCTGCAGTTCGGGCTGAACAGCTCGTCGACGCCGTCCGCCGCGCAGCACGCGAAGGCGGCCGAGGCGAGCTTCGTCGAGACGCCAGCGCTCGGCGAGGTCCAGGACTTCAGCCTCGAGATGTGGGTCTACCCGGTCGAGCTGGGCGGCTACCGGTCGCTGCGGAGCGACAACGGGTTCCAGGACGGCGGCGTGTGCGTCGAGTTCGTCGACCAGCACGTGCAGGTCGGCATCACGGGGAACTTTCCCCGCGCGCACGTCTTCGAGTCGTACCGGTTCCGGACGCACGAGTGGGCCCACGTCGCGGTCTCGTACGCGGCGCACGCGAAGCGCCTCGTGCTCTGCGTGAACGGAGCGAAGGTGGGCGAGCGTGAGTACGCGCGCGTGTGCAGCGCGGTCCGCTTCCGCGCGGGGCGAATCGGCTGCTGGGCGAGCGACGTCGACGCGCATGGCGTGGCCGCCACGAGCGCTCCGACGCAACGACACTTCAAGGGATCCGTCGCGGAGGTTCGCGTGTGGAGCGCGGCGCGGTCGCCTGCGCAGATCCGGCGCGACTACCAGCGCAGCGTTCCGTTCGACGTGGCCGGGGAGCCGTCGGGAGCTGAGCAGCGAAGTCAGCTGCTGGCGTTGTGGCACCTGAACGAAGGCGAGGGGCTGAGCGGCTCGGACAGCGCACCCGCCGCCGCTGCTGCTCGAGGCGGGGCGAGCTCGACACCGGACGCGGAGGACACCGTCCACACTGTCAGCATCTCGTCGTGCCACTGGGTGCTGATGAACGTCCCAGTGGCGACGAGCGCGGCGATCGACGCGCTCGGAGAGTTCGAGTGGACGCGCGTGCTGCGCGGCGTCGTCGCCTTCCAGCGCAAGCTGCGCGCCGCCTTCCAAGCGCAGTTCCGAGCGGCGGCGACGTCGTCGCGTCTCGTGTGCCAGATCGACGAGTTCCAGGCGAGTCGCCAGTGGGAAGACGCGTCCGACGACGGCGGCGACGACGCCCAGAGCGACGGCGACGCGAGCGTCTCGCAGTCTGCAAGTTCCTCCGAGAGCAGCTCGCTTCAGGCGCTGGACGAGGACACGAAGCAGCTGGTGAAGGAGTGGAGCGTGTCGACGGACCAGCAGATCCTGTTGAAGAAGCAGACGAAGAAGTGCGCGTGGATCGTCTTCCGATTCCTCGCGACGATCGGCGTCGGTGGCGTCCACGAGCGGCGCGAGCACGAGGCGCGCGCCGTGGCCGCCGTGGCCAAGATGAAGCGCAAGCAGAAGCTCCAGAAGGGCGACTCGCTCGCCGAGAGCAGCTCGCCCATGCACCAGCGGCTCGCGAGCCAAGGGAAGAGCGACGCGCCGCGCGCCGCTGCCGGGCTGAGCTTCGAGGAAGACGAGCAGCACGCGCGCACGATCGAGGCCGCCAGCGACGCCGCGAAGAGCGCGGCGACGAACCGCGAGCTCGAGGAGCCCGTGCTGCAGACGCTGTGGTTCTCGCAAGAGCTGCACCGCAAGGTCTTCGAGGTGATCGAAAAGGAGCTCGCGGTTGGCACGACGCTGATCCAGGACGCCGAGGGACTCACGCGAGCGCAGCGCATGCTCCGGTCCATCTCGACGCCCGTGCAGCACAAGGGGGCGGCGCTGCGCGCGCACGCGAGCGGCGTGGAAGGCGTCAAGCCCGGCGGCCACCGGCGCGTGCGGCCGCGGCTGCCGAGCGAGCTCTCGGCGCATGGGGAGCTCCTGGAGACGCTCGAGGTCGAGATGGTCATGTTCGGGCTGCTCTCGTTCATGCTCGCACTGAGCGGGAGCTCGGCGTCGGCGCTGTCGCGGCTGGCGACGAGCAAGACGCTGCGCGAGCTGCTCGAGCTGCTGCGCACGGCGTCGCCCCGCTCGCAGCGCGTCGTCAAGCTGCTGCTGCGCCGCGTGTGCTGCAGCGGCATCGTGACGCCCGCGCACGTGAGCGCGCTGCTCGGGTCCGAGTCGATCTTCGTCGACCTGCTGCTCGACCAGGTCGCCGAGTCCGTGTGCAGCACGGCGGCGCCGCTGTCGACGCCGTCGGTGGCGTTCGCCTCCCCGCCCGGCGACCCGAACGGCAGCAGCGCGCTGGTCGCCGAGTCGCTCTCGAACCCCGTGGGGTTCCGCTCGGGGCAGATCTACCTGGGCCTCGCGTCCGAGAGCGTCGCGCTGCTGCGGCTGCTGCTCAAGCAGCCGCGGTGGCAGGCGCGCGTGGCCGAGTTGCTCTGCGCGGCCATCCGCAACGTCGCGCCCGTGCTGATGCGGCGCCGGTCGGACCCGCCGTTCGCCAAGAGCGCCGCGCCGTCCGACATCCGCGTGCGCGCCGCGATCGTGCGCGCGGTCGGCGCGCTGTGCGTGCTCGGGTCGCACTCGGACTGCCTGCGCATCGGCGGGCGGGTCGAGGTGACCGCGAAGGACGCGCGCGCGGAGCCGACGCACCTCGACTACGGCTTCAACTTCAGCGGCGGCGGCGCCGGCCCGGCCCCGGCGACGCTCATCGAGGTCAACTCGCGGGCGTCGACGGTGCGCGTCGTGTTCGACTCGTCGTCGGGCGAGTTCGAGCCGGGCCACAACGTGCAGGAGGTGCCGCTGTCGTCCGTGTCGCCGGTGGAGGAGATCCGCCTCGCGTCCGACGTCATCCCGCTCACGCTCGACATGATGCCCGTGATCCTCAAGCTCTCGTCGCTGGAGGAGTCGAGCGTGATGGCGAGCTTCGACGACCTCTGGCGCATGCAAGTGCGCTCGCGCGCGCTGCTGGCGCTCGAGGCGATCCTGCGCCACGCGCTCCACCTGGCGCATGACGTGACGTCCCGGCACATCACCAAGAGCCTGCTCGCGAGCGCGCTCACGCCCGTGCGCCTCAACACGTTTGTGAGCCTGCCGTTCCTGCAGGAGCGCGGACGCATGATCCTGTGCCGCCTGATCGAGTCGTCGACGCCGCTCGGGAGCGCCATGTTCCACGGCTTGGGGGACCCGAGAGGCCAGGCGGTCGAAGAGACCGGCGCGGACGCCGACGGTGCTGGTGCTGGCGACGCGACGAACAACGACCCCGAAGAGGAGGAGACCGAGGACTACCGCGTGCGGCGAGGGTTCGCGTCGACGCTCGCGGCGATGGGCTTCGCGTTCGACCTCTGCATGGCGGCGCTCGAGCACTCGCGCAACGACCCGAACCTCGCGGTCGAGTGGCTCATGGGCACCGGCGCGGCCGCGTACCAGGAGCGGCAGCAGGCGCAGCGCCTCGCTGCGGCGAGTGCCGTGGCGCGCCAGGGCCACGGCGTCGACGGCCGCGCCGCCCAGACGCTCGAGGAGAAGGCGCGAGAGCTCGAGAGCATCGCGGGGATGCCGCGCCGACTGGCGCTGCGCGCGCTGGAGCTGTCGACCGGCGACCCGAACCGCGCGATGGAGTGGCTCATGGAGCATGGCGCGCGGTACGCGGACAGGCCGGAGCGCATGGCGCAGCTGGCGGACGAGTTCGTGACGGAGAAGGCGCTGGCGCTCGACGACCGCGCGGCGCTGGAAGACGTCGACCAGCCGGACCCGCTCGTGACGCTCACGAGCACCACGTCGGACGCGGCGAGCGGCGCTGGCGCCAGCGGATCCGCTGCGCCGCCGCTGCCGCAGGAGGCCAGCGAGCAGCACGCCGATATCATGGCGATGACGCTGGCGCCGATCCTGGCGCCGACGTGTGCGCAGAAGGCGCCGCCGAAGCGCGCGAAGGGCGGCAAGCGCGACTGGAGCAGCCCCGGGTTCGCCCCGCTCGACCCGGACTACCTGACGCCGCACGTGCTGCTGAGCGTGAGCAGCGACGTCGGTCCGCTGCCGAGCCTGGCGGCGAGCGGGCGGACGGGCATCTACCGGCGGTTCAACCAGGACCAGGGCGTGCTCGTGACGTTCCTCAACACGGAGACGGGCGCGTACGAAGACGAGTGGCATCACCCGCAGGACGTGCGCCGCATCACCCGCATCTACGACGAAGACGTGCGCGACGTCGGCAGCATCCACCGCGTCGCGCTGCGCACCGAGAACGCGCTCGCGACGCACTACGCGCGGCGAGCGATCGCGGCGCTCCTGGACGCCGGCGAGGCGCAGCTGCGGCAGAGCAGCGGCGAGCCAGCGGCGACGCTCTCGGACACGGTGCTGAACGCGGTGGGCGGCCCGCGCCAGTTCGTCAACCTGCTCAAGCTCGTCGCCGCGTCCGAGATGGTTTTCTTCCGCGGCCAGGAGGCGTCGCTGCCGCTGCACGCGTCGTCCGCGGAGAAGCCGCAGCGGCGGCGAGCGGCAGGCGCCGACGTGAACGACGCGCTCCACACGCCGAGTGGCGGGCGGGACGAGAGCTGGTCGGTGCTCCAGAGCATCCAGCAGCTCACACTGGACGTGCTCAGCGAAGAAGCTCGCAGCGGGAAGGTCCAGCACGCCGATTGGCTCTGGAGCCACGAGCAGAAGGCGCCCGCCGCGCTGGAAGCTGAAGCGCCGGACGAGCTGGAAGACGCGGACGAGGAGCTGCAGCGTGCGATCGCGCTGTCGGTTCAAGGCAGTCCGGACGCAGTTCCGCCCCCGCCGCCGCCGCCGTCGGCGCTCCCGTTCCTTCGCGGCGGCAACGCAGGCGCCGAAGAAGCGAAGGATGAGGAAGAGGAGCTCGACTTTGTGTCGAGCCTGTCGCCGTACAACCCGCGCGTGGCCCGCGTGCGGCAGCCGTCGTACGCCGAGGCGCAGGAAGTCGCGAGCACGTACCTGAGCGGCGGCGTGGACGACCACGACGGACTGCTCTCGAGCGTGCTCGTGAAGGAGTGCGTGAGCCACTTCGTCGAGTCGACGCGCGTCGCCGGCGAGGGGCTGGCGCGCGCCGCCGGCGTCCCGGACCCGCGCGCGGCCGCCGTGCAGGAGTTCCACTCACTGCACCCGTACTTCGGCCGGTGCGAGTACACGCAGGCGGTCGAGGTGGACCGGTCGTTCCGGAGCGTGCGCGTGGTATTCGACCACCGCTGCAAGCTCGGCGCGAAGGCCAAGCTCTCGTTCTACGCGGACGCCGAGTGCGAGCGCCGCGTGCTGCTGCTGGACGCGAGCGCGACGGCCGGCGACAAGCCGCTGCCGGACCTGATCGTGCACGCGCATCAGCTCTGGTTCCGCTTCGTGGCGGCCGAGGACGACCCGACCAAGCCCCACGGGTACGGCTTCCGCTTCCAGGTGCAGCCGATGCCGAGCATCTGCTGGTCCAAGGAGGAGGAGGTGCTCGCGCGCCCGTCGCTCGAGTGGGCGTGCTGGGTCCTCGAGCTCCTGCTGCACGACGCGACCGAGCTCGTGGCGCGCGGTGCGGTGCACAACCGCAAGATCTACGGCGCGCTCGTGCGGTACCTCCGCTCGCCCGGCGCGCCGTTCAAGAGCCGCGTAGTGCGGCTGCTGCTGCAGCTGCTGCACCAGCCGGAGCTCTTCCCGGCGTCCGAGGTGCCCGATCTGGAGGCGCTCGAGGCGGTCGGGAAGCTCGCGCTCCGGCGCGGCCAGGCCGAGAAGGACACGGGGAAGCCTTTCATCTCGGCGCACCTGCTGCAGCTCGTCGAGCTCTCGATGATGACGTCGTGCGCGGCGCGAGCGTTCGCGGGCGACGCCAGCGACGCGATCTCCGAGCCGCTGGCGTTCCCCGTTCCGGTGGAGCAGCGCGACGTCGCGACGGTGCTGAACGACGTGACGGAGCTGACCAAGTTCCTGCTCGGGGAGACGCGGAGCCTGCCGCAACACGTGCTGGTGGCCATCTGGCTCGACACGCACGGCGCGACCGCCGTGATCGAAAGCGCGCACCCGTACTCGCCGCAGTCCAAGCAGGCCGGGACGCTCAACTTTGCCGGCGCGCAGTCGCTGTTCGTGACGTTCGACTCGCGGTGCGCGACGGCGTCCGACGCGGCGGTGCTCGAGCTGATCAGTAGCAGCAGCAGCAGCAGCGCGAGTTCGGCGGCGGCGGGCGGCGGCTCTCGCAAGCGGTTCAGCGGCGCGACCAACTGGCCGTCCGGCGCTGTCGAGTTCGCGGGCGACGTGCTGCAGTTCTCGTTCAGCGGCGACGCCAACGCCGACGGGCTCTTCGGCATCAGCCTGTCGGTCATGGCGGTCGGGATGCCCAAGGAGAAGCAGCTCGCCCGCGCGTCGGCCGCCGACATCGAGATGCTGCTCGGCCAGCTGCTGGCGTCGCAGCCCCCGGCCAAGCCGGAGGAGCCGAACGCAGTCGCCGAGCGCTCGGCCGGCGCGTGGACGGCCGCGATGGACTCGCAGCTCGTCGACTGGGTGAACAACAGCGTCGAGACGGCGGCGTCGGCGACGCTCGGGTCGGTGGACCTGCGGCCGTCGGACGTGCAGCTGCACCACACTCTCGACGGGCTGCGGTGCGCGCTGCTGCTCGAGCTGCCGCGCGAGGCCGTGCAGCTGCGCTTCGCGCTGCTCAAGTACCTGAACCAGAGCCTGAAGGAGTGCCTGCCGCTGCTCGACCTGCGCGACACGGCGTCGGCGTGGACCGTGGCGCACCGCCTGCGGCGGCTGAGCCACTGCGTCTTCTTCGACCTCAAGAGCGCGCTCGTGGACGCGGCGATCGAGGCGACGAACCTCGTCGGCGACCCGGCGACGGGCTCCAACACGGCGCGCATCACGCTCGACCGGCTCCAGGCGCTCGAGTCGCGCGACGACCGCGAGGTCGAGCCGTCCGTGTCCGAGTGCTTCTTCGCGCAGGCGTTCCGGCAGCTCCACAGCGCGGACCCGAGCCAGTTCCGGCGCAAGATCGACAGCAAGGGCCGGCTCTTCAGCGTCAAGTTCCGGGGCGAGGAGGGCGTGGACTGGGGCGGCGTGTACCGCGAGGGCGCCACGTCCATGGTTGACGACCTCTTCTCGCCGCACTTCAGCCTCTTCGTGCTCTGCCCGAACGGCCAGCACGACACGGGCGGGAACCGGGGCATGTACCTGCCGAACCCCAAGTGCACGTCGCCCGTGGCCATCCAGATGTTCGAGTTCGTCGGCAAGCTCCTCGGCATCTCGCTGCGCACGCGCGGTGACCTGCCGTTCGCGCTCCCGTCGCTCGTGTGGAAGCAGCTGATCGGGCAGCCGCTCGCACCGAGCGACCTCGACGGCACGGACGCGCTGCTCGTGCAGATGCTCGACGGCATCCGCAACTGCGAGCGCGACGGGATCCTCACGGACGACGAGTTCGACGCGGCGTTCGCGGGCCTTGACCTCCGCTTCACGGCCTTCGACTGCACCGGCAGCGAGCAGGAGCTCGTGCCCGGCGGCCGCGCGCGCCGCGTGGCGTTCGCAAGCCGCCGCGAGTTCTGCCGCCGCGCCGAGAGCTTCCGGCTCCGCGAGAGCGCGCTGCAGGTGGCGGCCATGACGCGCGGGCTCGCGACGGTCTTCCCGCTGCGCGCGCTGACGCTGCTGACATGGCAGGAGATGGAGATCCTGACGTGCGGCTCGCCCAAGATCGACCTCGCGCTCTGGCAGCAGCACACGCGCTACGACGGGTACGCCGAGAGCGACGAGCCCGTGCGGCTCTTCTGGGCCGCGATGGCGTCCTTCTCGGACGAGCAGCGCTCCGACTTCGTGCGGTTCGCGTGGGGCCGCAGCCGCCTGCCGCGCGGCAAGTGGCCGCAGCCCTTCAAGCTTACCAAGAAGGGCGGGCGCGACAGCACGCTGAGCCTCCCGGTCGCGCACACGTGCTTCTTCTCGGTCGAGCTGCCGCCGTACACGACGATGGACAAGATGCGCAGCATGCTGCTCGCGACCATCAACTTCGGCCTCGGCGGCATCCTCATGGCCTGAGCCACCAGCAGCAGTAGCAGTAGCAGCTTACACGGTCGTCGTCCTCTCGTTCCCTTCAGTCGCCTCGCCGGCTCCGCCTGCTCCTGCTGCTGCTGCCACCGACTGCTGTTGTTGGTGGTGGTGCTGACGCTGACGCGCTTGCTGCTGGTCGCCGACGCCGCACAGCGCAGAGCAGCACGTAGGCACCGTGCAGGCAGCTGAGCGCGACGCTCGCGCCGGCGGCGCCGCGGAAGAGCGCGCTCGTCTCCCAGAGCTGCGCCAGCCGGATCACGACGCTGCAGTGCGCGAAGTGCGCCGTGAGCGCGGCCGAGAGCTCGGCGCCGCCGCCGCCGCCGCCGCGCGCAAGCAGCAGCTCCATGGCCGCGCAGCTCGCGCGCTCGTCGCCCGCGTGGCCCACGAGTAGCGCCGAGAGCTCCAAGTACGCGGGCGCGAAGTCCGGCGCCCACTGCACGGCGCGCCGCAGCCAGTGGCCGCCCTGCGCCACGTCGCCGGCGCTCGCGAGCGCGAGCCGCGCGAGGGTCACCCAGCCCTCGGCGAGCGCGCGCCGCGCGCCCGCGTCCGTGCGCTGGCGCAGCTGCTCCCAGTGGGCTAGCGAGAACGCGGGCGTCCACGCCGCCTCGGCGTCCGCGGCCAGCAGCTCGCGCTCGTCCTGGAGCAGCAGCTCCAGGTGGTCGCGCTGCAGCTCGGCGAAGTCCTCGGCCGACGCCGACGCGCTCGCGAACGCGTCCACGTAGCGCTGGCGGCGCTCCGGCGTCAGCAGCGCGCTCGAAGCCGACGCGGCGGCCGCCAGCGCGTCGAATTCGCTCACGAACGCGGCCGCGCGCACCGCCGCGGCCATACGCGTGCGCACCCGCGTCTCGAGCTGCTGGCGCTCGGCGGCCGCCTGCCGCTCGCGGGCCGCCGCCGCGCTCTCGGCGTGCGCGATGATCGGGACGGAGACGCCGCGGTCCACCACGAGTCGCGGGGCCGCGCGCGCGTGGCGGACGACCAGGAAGCCGCCACTGTCGGCGTCCAGGCGCTCGAGGCGCACGGCGTCGCTCTCGTGGCGCTGGCGGCCGACGTGGTCGCGCAGCGCGGCGAGCGCCGCGGCGCACGGCGGCGCCCGCACGCGCAGGTTACGCTCGGCGTTGAAGAAGACGACGGTCGCCAGGTGCGCGCTGGCGAGCGAGCGTTGCAGCTGCTGCGCGCCATCGGGCAGCAGCAGGATCTGCCAGCGCTCCGAGGCGCCGAGGCGGCCGGTGGCGCAGTGCGCCTCGGCGGCGTCGGCGTCGGCGCTCGGGAGCTGCCGCCCGCCGGTGGGGAACACCAGCGAGTCGCCGCGCTGCGCGTTCGAGCGGTAGTGCTGCTCGCTCAGGTGCACGGCCGGCGCCGCGACGACAGTGGCAACGACGAGCGCCAGGATCGCCAGCGACAACCTCATTCTTGTCGAGGATCCGTCCACGAGCATGAAGCAAGGTCATTTTGGACACGTAGCAAGGTCATTTTGGACAATTTGAGACTCCCCGAACGTTTCCCATGAAAAAGACATTCTACCATAAAAGGGGCAGATACAAGAGTTTGACTTGATTAAAGTATTCGCGTAGAAACCGAGCCAATCTGGCACTGAAAAATGTAGGCAAAACTGTTAAGAGAGAAGAATTTTTATCGTTGTTTTCAGTATACCAAAAGGCAATCCTTCAAATAATCTCGAAATAGTGTCATCAAGCTTGTCAAAATGGTTAAAAATCTCTAAATGATGACAGTTCTGAACTGGAAGGGTTTATTACAGGTCCACTATATGGACTGGGATGTCTGGACTGGATTAAAGTGAAGGAACAACTGGAGAGCTGAGAGCTGAGAGCAACAGCACATGAACTATCCTTTTCTCAACGATAGTTCTTGTGGTGATGAGATGAAAAGTACCCATTGGCACTTCGAAGTCTGGCAAGATGAAGGAAATCGCTCTCGCTTCCCACCACACACTCTTCATCTTGACGAGTGCCATCCAACAGGTGACAACCGCAGCTGGTAACAACCGAAGCAACTGCCAAAGCACCGTTATGCAGCTCGATGACGGCGCCTGCAGCAGCTGCACTGCCATCGCTGTGCTATTCGACAACGCGCTCATGGGTCAGATCGTCGCCTTCCAGACCGGATACCCGCTCGTAGTCGCGAACTTGGTTTGGTCTGCGACGCAAATGCAGCTTCAGGAGGCGAGAGAAGAGCGCGTATACGGTCGTTCGAGACCGACCAACGGCGTGCTGGTTCGACTCGCGATCACCGTGGGCGATACACGGGCGCTGGTGAAGCTCCACGAACTCCAGACGAAGAAGCCGCAGTATCGACACGATCAGCTTTTCCAGTTCAGGTACATCATGTCGATGGCGGTGTCGCTCCAGCGCGCAGACATGCTCGAGTGCGTCGCGAAGTGGGACCCAGGATGGCGGCACGAAAGCGACTGGATGACTCGTGCCATCAACTCCACTAAAGACAACACCCGCGTACTCGAGTGGTTGTACGCTAATCTCCCGCCTGAGAAGCGCGTGCTCAAGACCACCCACACGTACACAGCTATCAACAAACGCAACGTCGGCACCGTTCGCTGGCTCGTCGAGCACGGATGTCCGGTGACAGAGTTTACATTGGACGCCGCAGTGTCCAGCCGGAGCGTCGAGGTGCTTGCGTACTTGCTCGAGCACACAACCGCGCGATGCAGTGTGCACAGGTTCAAAGACGCTGCAAGTTCTGGCCAGGTGGAGATCATCAAGCTCGTAGCTCGAGACCGCTCCCAGGACGACAGCGAGCGCGCGATGGCTGCTGCGGCGGAGCACGGACGACTCGAGGTGGTGCAGTACTTCGTCGAACACGGCATCGGCGTGACGTCACCGAACTTGATCAACAAAGCGGCGAGGAAAGGTTACCTGGACGTCGTTCAGTACCTACACAAGCACATCGCTGGTGGATGCACGCCGCAGGCGATGGACAATGCTGCAGGACAAGATCGTCTCGACATCGTCAAGTTCCTGCACGAGAACCGGACCGAGGGCTGCACAACGACCGCGATGGATGGCGCAGCAGCTCGTGGCCACCTCGACATTGTCGAGTTTCTCCATGAGACCCGGTCCGAGGGGTGCTCAACGAAGGCAATGGACGCAGCAGCAAGATTCAATCATCTGGCCATTGTCAGGTTCTTGCATGAGAACCGGAGTGAAGGCTGCACGACGACGGCGATGAACGAGGCGGCAGCCCGCGGCCACTTGGAGGTCGTCAAGTTCCTGCACGAGAACCGAAGCGAGGGCTGCAACTCGCTGGCGCTGCGACGAGCTCTAATGCACAAACACTGGGGCGTCGTCGAGTTCCTGTGTGCGAACCGACCCGAGTGCGGCGTCGGCGCTGTGATGGTCAGTGCCGCGTCGGGCGGTCACTTTGACATGGTCGAGTTCCTGTGCAAGTACCCCGAGTCGCGAGGGTCCGCGTATGCGGCAGTGAAGGCTGCTGAAGAAAAGCGTCGGCGCAAGATCGTCAAGTTCCTGTGTGAGACGAATCGAGCGCAGCACGAGATCGGGTCGTCGAGTTCGAGTTTCCTGCTGCAGGCGGTGGAGGAGAACCTCGAGTGGTTGGTGGCGGCGGTGTTGCCGTACTCGTCGCTGGCGATGGTGGAAGAGGCGAGAGCGAGAGCTGCAGCAATGGCGGCGGCCGATCG
>JAASGM010000351.1:0-22178 GCA_023334215.1 Globisporangium cystogenes | reverse complement strand
CCTTCCAACGGCTTGAGGATGAACTTGCAGTTCCACGAGAACGTGAGGCTGTGCATGATGCAGTAGAGCAGCGAGATGTACTGCCCGCGTTCATCCGTTGAATGCTGTCAGTCGAGCTCAACGCACACGAGTCACGAGAGCAGAACGGGAACGTACGTCTTCGGGCTCAACGGTGTCGGTCCACAAGTCTGAACACGAAGCAAACGAGGAGTGAGTCGCTCACAGAAGGCGATGTCGAGGCCCAAGCCCATGTCGAACGCACCGACGAGCTCGAACATTGAGAGGTGGAAGTAACGATAGTCGAGGAAGGCAGCGCCGCCTGCATCGCGCTGCCAGTCTTCGCGAATCAACTCTTTCGAGGCGCTCAAGTCGAACTCGGGGAGGATGAGCCGGTGCAGCCGGAGCATGTACGCCTCGTACTCTGGGAACGTGAGGTGCTCGCCGCCATCCTGGACGGCGCTGAGCCAGAGTCGCTGAGTGAGTGCGATCATGTGCGGGTGGGTCTCCAGCGAGACTCGCTTGCGCAGATTGTCCTAGTCAACATTGCGATGAGGATCAGTGTCCACTCGGGGACACGGCGGCGACAGAAACGAACCTCCGTGTAGTGCTCCAGATCGCCTTGCAAGCGGTACGTGACGGCGTCGCCCTCGGCATCGACCTCCGTGACGACGTGGCTGGAACACGTCACTATGTCAGCAGAGAGCTCGTCGCCGCAGGCACCAGCACATCTCGCTCACCCTTCTTCCGCGAGACTCTTGACTTGCGACTGTACTGCCAGCAGCGCAGACTCGTCGACTGAGATCCGAGAGACCATCGCCGTCGGTCTGTGCGATCGCTGTCGCGTTCAGAAGCCGTATCACCGAAGAGGAGGCGACAAGTGAGAGGGGAACGACGCACCTCCTCGAAGTCGCTCGTGCGCTCGCATCTGCTGCGACGCTCTTCGAGGGGAACCGCCGGAGGTTGATCAGCGCCTTCACGGTGCCTTTGAACATGCGCAGCTTGCGGTAGTACGCCTTGAGCGACTGGAGCGACTTGTCGCTTCCGAGCGTGAGGTTCTCGCGCCGCCGACTGCTTCCGGATCGAATCGGCGACGCTACTCCCGTCGCGTTCGCCTTGAGGGACGTGCCGCTGTTCCATCGCGGCGGCGGCGCCACGGTGTCCTTGCGCGCGAGTCCCACCACCTCGACCTTGCTGCTCACGATCTCCATCGCGATGACGAATGAAACGAGAGACGAGAGGAACACTCGCCAGCGCGTTTAACACTGGAAGCTGCCTCCCGCGTTCGCCTCATCCTGGTCCTTCTGGTCCTGGTCCGAGGTCTGCCTCCACCAGCACCAGCAACAGGTCGGGCAGCTTGCGATCTCATCGGCGGCAGGAATAGCGTCCACTCAGACGATGTCGCTTCGTCCAGCGATTCGTCTCGACACTCTATGAGAGTGTCGATCTCGTGCACGACTGCTTCTGGACGGACAGGAATCGCGAGAGAGCGCCATCTTCTGCTGCACTCCGTTCGGATTCACGAGTCGCTGCTGCATCGCTCGTCCACGGGAGCTCGCGCTTGCCCGAGTACACGTGGTGTGGTACTAGGTCTCTATTCGTCGCTCTGTTCTGCAGCGTCGTCGCTGCTACGGGTACTCAGTTGCTGCTGCTGCTGCTTCACGTGTGCCTCCAGACTCGCGAACTGGTGCTGGAGCTGCTCCAGGCTCGCGCGCACCTGCGTGTTGCTGGCGTCCGCTTGCTGGTGCAGTTGGATGAGCCGCTGCTCGGAGAACGCGAGGCGCTGCGAGAGCCGCGCGAGCTTCTCGTCCACCGCCTTCATGATCTTCGCCTCCATCTCCCGCTCGAGCATCTGCTGGAAGCCCTGCATGAGCACCTGAGTCTCCAGCCCACCGACGGGACTCCCAGCAGCTCCTCCGGTAGCGATCCCGAGTCCTGCGAACTGCTCTGCTACACTGTTCGTCGTCGGATGCGTTGGTTGGTCGCTGTCGACATGGGCGGGAAGGTCAGCTTCGCCCTCGAACGCACCACACTGTCGACCTCAGTAGACACCAAGTCGCACCTAGTAGACGCACTGAACGGCATCGCGAACGCAAGCGGCGGCGCCACGGGAACCTGCGCGCGCGGCGGCTGCAGCGGCACGAACGCACACCGGAACGTCTGCAGCTGCAGCGCGCTCTTGTCGCCCGTGAGCGACACGAACTTGACGCGCAGCCGGTGCACTTCCTTGAGGATGTTGGTCTTCGCGTCGCGCTGGAGGAACTCTTCCTCGACGGAGAAGAGCTGCGCAGCTCCTGCTGCTGCAGCCGACGGCGTCGCCTTGGCGCCGCGAAACGTGCCGAGATACACCTCCCCCGCTTCGTCCTCGCCCAGCAGACTGCGGCGCACGCCGTCGATGAACAGCTCGACATGTCGCGCGGAGCTCGCGATCTCGAGCTTGAGCTGCTGGCACCGAAGCGGTTGGTGCTTGGGCCACTCGACCGCGAGTTCGCACGGCGCCACCTGCAGCTGCTCGGAGGCTTCAGACGGCTGCGGGCGGCTCAGCACCAGCGGCAGCACCGCCGCCATGAACCCCTGGACGCCCGCGTCGGCGCCGCGCGCCTCTAGCACGGAGAGCGGCGGCGCATCCGGCGGCGCCGACCAGCTCGAACTTAGCGACGTCGTCGCCATGTTGGGTGCTTTGTGATAGTGAAGTAACCGAGGGTTGAATCCATGCCTGTCAAACCGAGCTGATACTGATACCGAGACCAGCACTTGACCTCCTCCTCCACATCATGGCGAGCGTGCTCTTCGTGTGCCTCGGCAACATCTGCCGCAGCCCCGCGGGCGAGGGCGTGTTCCAAGCGATCGTGGAGCGCCAGGCGGCTGCCAGCGGCACCGACGCGACCGCGTTCCGCGTCGACTCGTGCGGCACGGGCGGCGGCAGCGCCAACTGGTACCAGCCAGGCGGCTTCGCGTTCCACGAGGGCGAGCGCTCGGACGCGCGCATGGCCAAGGAGGCCAAGAAGCGCGGCTACAACCTCACGTCGCGTGCACGCAGCCTCACGCCGCAGGACATCCGGGACTTCGACTACATCGTGTGCATGGAGGCCAAGAACCGCGCGGCGGTACTCGAGGCGGCGGAGGCGTGGGGCGGCGCCGAGTGCCGGGACCTCGCGGCGCAGAAGGTGACGATGATGACCACGCACTGCACCACGTTCACGGACGCCACGCGCGTGCCGGACCCGTGGTACGAAGGCGGCTTCGACCACGTGCTCGACCTGCTCGAGGACGCCTGCGCGGGTCTCTACGCGCACATCGTCGACGCTCGCTCGCAGAAGTAGGACACTCGGTCAGTTGTCGTCAGAGCGGCTGCTGTGGGTCACACATTATGAATCAAGTTCACTCTCGATGGTCTTCGAGCCCGTGACGTACTCGCGCAGCACTTCCCTTGCGTTGGCACCTCGCTTCACCAGCGCCAATACGACTGGAACACCGTTCGATTGAACGCGAACGGCGCAGACTCTGCGCAGTTCTCGGTAGTCGTCATGCTCCTCGGTGTCAACGTGTTCTGTGAAGTGCGGAGGTTCGGCCCCACTTGTCCACCTCGGGGGTCTTGTTGCAGTCGTTCCGGAAGCGGCTCGTTTCTTGTGTGACGAACGTATTCACTGCTGGACGGTGGAGATCCGTCGAGTTCACATCGAGTGCCTTCTGGCATGGGCGCCACGCCGATACCGCGACATCCGGGGTGTCTATCGAGGTGGCCCCGAACACCACAGCGGCTTGGTGTCCGTATACCACGAGTATTATCTACATTCGCGGCACGCGCGTACCGAATGAGCTCTCAGTAGTACTCGTTGAACCCAGCTGCGAACTCGTCTTCGCTCGCGACACGGCTGATACCGAGCACCACGAGCTCCATGAGCATCAATAACAGGGCGATGTACTCGCAGCCACCGATGAAAACCACCGCTGCGACGGTGTAGGAGTACACCTGGAACTCCTGGAGCCTCCAGAGCGCGGAAGATCGAGCAGAAGGTCACGAGGCTGCGAGACGGGAGTAGTATAGTATCGTCATGGTGGAACAGGTGATCGTGCGGATAGCTCGTCCGACGTGCCCGAATCTTGATGTCGGGTCGAAACCGTATTTGGTCTTCGCCGTGTTGAACTTTTCTTGGATCGGGATCGGGAGCACGATCGAGGCAAACGTTCAATGCACGAATGCAACTCGAGAACGTCGAGAGCGGACATCAACATCGTAGGTCTCATTGAGATTCTTGGCGGAGTCATCGCTGAAGTCTGAACACGCGAACCTCATGAAGAGCGATGCATAACCAACGAACCTGGAAGCCAGCGGCTCCTTCAAACGACGAGCCTCACAAGAATTGCTCAAGTTGATCACTACTGGCCTTCGGTCGGCACCATCTGCCCGCGGATCTTCGACGACACTATCGCCAGCACCACGCAAGTCGCTGAAGTTCCCACGAGAATGTTGCTGTACAGTATCAGCTTCGACCACTGGTACGTGTATGACAGGAACATCGGGCGATTGAGTGCAAACGGTGCAGGCTCGTTGCGGCTCTGGGCTGCAGTCATCGGCGCGCTCTGGGTCGTCAGATTCCCGCACCACGCGTCGACATCTGGCGTCGTGGCGGAGTCGTCGAGGAAGCGGTACATCGTGCTGGACTGTGCTGTCATCAGCTGCGTCTTCTGGCACATGCGCCAGACTGAAAGCGTGGCGTCACGCGAGCTCTCAGAGACGTTCGCTTGCTGGTTACCCGAAAGCACGTGCAGCTCAGCGTAGTTGCCTTCGAGGCAGGCGCACACCACACGCGCTTAGAAGTAGTACGCGTTGAACGAAGCGGCGAATTGGTCCTTGGACGCCAGTCGGTTGGCTTCGCGAGACACCGCTAGCAGGTTCCCGATAAGCATCATCGTGCCGAAGACCACACACATGAACAGGAGCAGACATCGCGGCAAACTCTCCAGTCATTTGCAAAAGAATCCGCACCCCGCAGTGACCGGTACCACCAGTAGAGATAACACGAGCACGAACATCGCCGTCTCCAGTCGGAGAGCGCTCTCGCAGGCATTGGGTCGAATCCGTACTTGCCGCCCATTGCGTTCGCGATCATCTCAAACGGAGCGACGATGCACCACGCAAGTATAAGCGCCGCCACGATGAAAGCGAGACAGACCGACCAGCTGTGCACGTATTGTGTCCTGTCGATCTGCGGCCACCAGTCCGTGCGCGAGGGAGTTTGTACATCCTTGTCGCTGGGCTTGTCCTCCTCGATCGCGTACGTGGCGTCGGTCTTGCTGGGCGGTAGAAGTACGACCCCTGCTGCAGTAGCTGGTCGTAGCTTGTGGTTCGCGTTGTGCGCGTCTCGATGAGGATTCGGAAGTGGGCTGCCAGTCGACTCCGAGCGCACCGTTGTTCTGTATTCGGCTCGCCGCAGCCATCAAGTCGAAGACTGTCAAGGAGGTTTCTCGCCAACCCGAATGAAGAGTGTTCCCCGAGTCTGGTCTGTGCCTGGCAAAGTGCTTTCAGGATTCAATGATTGGAATCAACATCAGTTCTAGTCCATAGTGACATAAATCAGAGTGAACCGTGGTCCGCCTGGACCGGACCGTCTGGTTTGCTGAACCGTATCCTGGATCTTGAAGAGGTGCAGATCCTTGACCAAGGCCATCGTGTGCCTCTCTCTCTTCTTCCTGCTGCTGATCTCCCGTGAAGCGCTGCGCCTTGCAGGTCGCCGAGGGAGCGTGACAGCCGCGTCCGCTCGCAGCCGGAGCGCAGTGTTTCGATGGACTCTTCGCCGCACAGCGGAACTCCGCTGCCTCCGCTGGTTGGGAACGGCTACCAGAGCCCGAGAGGCGCCAGCAAAGACGCGGTCATCGTAGTCGCGCTCTTTCGCGACGGGTTCGTGTGTCGCCACCGAACGCGTGGATGTGGGAGTGGGGCCAAGTGGATCGACGGCTACGCGCAGCCTTACGACATTGATGCAAGGTGCCGTGAATGCCTTCGTGACGCTGCTGCGTCGACTACGAACCGGAACTGAGCTGTGCTGTGTTCATAGCTATTTCTTGGGTTGTATCGGGAAGGGGATCGTGCCGGACGGACTTGCGGACCTGGTGCGCTTGAAACTCGTGGCGATCTAGCCCCGTTCTTCGCCTTGGCACTGCACTCACTCACGTCCATCTGCAAGCTGCAGGTCTATGGAGCTAGAGAGTCTGGTGTTGTGGTCGTGGAGGTCTGGGACTACCGCACAGCGGCGGCGCTGTGCCCAGTGACAGCTGCGGGGGTACCCCGAAGCTTACCGCAGGCTTCGCAGCCCCAGGGATTCGTTGTGTGGCAAACGCAGCTGCGTCCAGCGCGTACGGCAAGCAAACGGGCTCGCAGAAGCGATGCGTTCGACCAATTCTCGGAGCTCAGCACTCAGGAGCTGGAGGTGCTGGCTGGAGACGCGACGAGACAGCTTCTCGAGGAAGGGAGTGCGTTGCCGTGGAGTGGAGCGGAGGATTCTGAGGCGCGCACGGAACCAGCCAGCATCGCTGGTCCTGTTGAAGAAAGCCGAAGCAAGTCAGGCGACACCCAGCTAAGAGGCACGAGCCTGTATACCAAGCGAGAACCGACGTCGGCTGAACCCAGTGCCAACGGTGGAGCAGAGTGGATCGACGTCGGCATCGGAGCTTCGTCTTCGACTCAGCCTCTCAATCCCCTCCGTACGCGCTACAACCTCACACTTGACAAAGACGCGTTCCCAACGCTCGCGCAACATCGACTCACGGCGCCGTCGATCCTGTCGCCTACCGAGCCGAAGCGCCAGGTTATCGGTGACGCGCAACGGCAGCAAGTTGCTCGTCAGGGCAAGTGGCCGATAGCAGGTGTGTCGGTGTGTTTGGGGGGTCGCTCACTACCGGCTGGAGATCACTGGGATACGCACTGCTGACAAAAGTTCACGCTTGGCGCAGGCAAGAGGAAGGCCGAGATCGAGACTTCTCACGAGGTGCGTGACAGCAGAAGTCTCCTCCTGCTCACTTGATGCTGACCTCCCGTGCTGTGGTTGATCTCTTCGTGTTTGCGTGACTCAAGACTACAACTACCGATGTCCTGAGCTGTGATGCAAGGTCTCCAGAGCAAACGAGGATGACACACACCAAGGGCTCACCACGTACGCCGACGTCTCCAGCGATTGCAAGTCCGAGAGCCACAGAAGCACCACCCGCCGTCGTTACTCATCGCGATTCCCCTTACCATCAACAGTGGCTCCAACCGCAAGCCTCGCCGCCTCAGAAGAAGCAAAAGAAGAGCCCGCGACTCCCTTCTCCGTGTCCAAGCACCATGAGCTCCGCCGACAAGCTTGATCACTACGCGTCGCTGCCTCCGCTCCCAGCCACCCAGCCGTTCTTAGCGAGACTCAAGGCGAAGCGGCGACGCCCGAGCTTCACCGAGCTACAGTATGGCATGCCAGTTCGACTTGTGGTGAACCACATCGGCATCTTCTTCAGTGCCGCACTGCAGTTCGAGCAACAGTACGCGGCGTTCGTCCACGTCAGTAGACCCGGAACAGCGTAGCGAGGCTGCAAGGTGAAGAGAGTCTGACGATTTGCTGCATCGGAACAGGCGAGCGCTGGATGGATGCTGTACACTGGAGTGTCGACGAGCACGGAGGTACGTTGGACTTGTCTGCAGGTATCACTTCAGATCTGACAAACTCTGTGTCTGTTGTTTCAGCACGTGCGCGGTGGCATCGGTCGTCTCGCTCAGGAACTTGGACACGCAAATAATCCAATCGAAGTAGCCCGAGCAGCCAGCGACCGACAGCGACAGCGAGTCGACAGTGTTTGGCACGAAGGTTGGGGAGTTGAGACGTCAGCAACTTCCTCGGCACTGGCAGCAGGAGCAGAACGCTCGATGCGTATCGTGTCGTCCGACGAGGAGATCTGGGATCGCTGTCACGGATACCCGATCCAGCTCCCACTCGAGTGATCGTGTGGAGAGACGCAAGTGTGGGGACGTCGGCATTCCCACACGTAACGTGCAGCGAGGTGTGGATCACGAGGATCGAGATGGTATTCACATCGGGTTGGCTTCAATAGATTCACACAATTGCTAATAACATCGGACTCGTTGTCGAATCAGAGTTGTGTTTCCTCTATTATATCACTAGCAGGAATTTAACTGAAAGGAGCTATACTTCTTTATTTCACTATTGCTTCAGAAACCGGTTGCTCAAACGAGATGAAATACACAACGTTATTAACATCTTGGAAAAAGAAGCTACGCGGGACAAGAATGGAGAAGAAGCTCGCGCTGCTTATCATCAGCGGCAGCGACGGCGGCGGCTTTGCCATGGACTCGAGCGGCGCAGCGAACCCCACAAGCAGCGCAACCAGCGGCGCTGGTGGCGACCGCAGCGAAGCCAAGCGGCTGCTCTGGCGGATGGACAAGCGCGAGCAGCAGCAGCCGCAGCTCCCGCAGCCAGAGGACGAGGACGACAGCGGCGCAGCGGCCGAGCGCAAGCGCGACACCCGAGCTCCGCCATTGCCGCCGCTCATAGCCCGCGCGCAGGAGCGGATGTACACGTGGCTGGAACCGCAGAGCAGCAGCGCTGGAGACCAAGCGGCGATCGCGCTGGTGCCGAAGGAGGTCCGATCCGCGCCAGTCTGGCACGGCTACAACAGCATCGCAGCTGGTACTGCAGAGAGCGGCAGCAGTGGCGGCGGGGCCGTGGTGGTGAGAGAGGAGATCCAGAACGCGCGTACGCGACTGCTGCCGCCCTCAGCGACTGCGACGGCAGTCAGCCACGAGTTCTGGCGGGCGGTGCACTCGACGTCGTCCGCGACGTACGGCGGCCGCAGCGAGAGCAGTCGAGGCACCCGGCACTCGATCCTGCGGTTCGGCTCTTCGAAGCTCCCGCGGAGTGCGAACGACCGGAGCAAGAAGAGCCCGTCCGTGGAGTTCCGGCTGCACCAGGAGGACCGCCGGAAACACGCGGGGAGCGAGACGCCGTCGCCCAGCCGCCTGGAGATCGGCCGCGAGACGCCGAGGTGCGTGCTTGCTCGCGTGTATGCTGGATGACGGTTGGTGGCGACCGTAGTGTCGTGGCGCGTCGGCTGATCCGGCGGCGATCGGTGCTTCCGCCCAGGCGCCTGACGGACGAAGAAAAGGAGGAGCTGTACCGCGTCCGGCCGGACCTCGAGATCGGTCCGTCGCCGTTCTTCCAGGAGCAGATGGAGGAGCTGAACCGGCGCAACCAGAGACGCGTCGTGTTCGCCATGTTCGGCGGCATGGTCTCCGTCGTGTTGCTCCTTGTGTTCTACGCACTGCTGGCTCGCGGATGAGAGGCGGCGGCGCGTACCAACCATCCGGCGTCCGATCGTCTGGCGCCACACACACACATAAGACGACGAGAGCGGTGACTGCAAGCGCATCAGCTGCCGACGCTGGTCGCGCTCTCCCCACGCACGCGCGTGGGATTCTACACGTTATTTAGCCAACTACTATATGAAAAAGTTGTCAAGTTCAGACACACTGGAACACTGGAACTTTGCTCTGTGACTCTGCGCTAAGAGCTTCCTGCTGCTCTGGTTGCCCCCAACCTGTCTTCTCGATCCTTCAAGCAGCTCATCCACAGGCACAACAGAGTTCGTCGCTTGGTGAACTTGAAAAGCAAACTCTGGTGGTGTGCCCGTTTAGGTACGAATCCCTATTCTCCAGCATAAAATAAGGCACCGCCAACCAGTACGAGACCTCCAGGAGCTCCACACCTGCCGCCGCCGCCGCCATGCGCCTCATCACGCACAACATGCTCATCTGCAACAAGAAGGGCGTGGCGAACGGCTTCCCGCTGCGCATCGAGGCCGAGGAGCTCGAGGTCGTCGCGTGCGCCTTCGAGCCGGACTTCGTGCGCAAGATGCTGCGCAAGATCGACTGGCCAGCGTTCGTCGCCGGCGCGCGCAGCCTGCGCGTGGGCGACGCGCTGCCCGAGAGCGCGCCGGAGGACGCCGACGAGCAGCTGCTGCGCGCCGTGCACCACGCGCTGCTCGAGGTGCACGTGAAGAAGGGGAAGCTCGTGTGCCCCGAGTCCGGCCGCGAGTTCCCCGTCATCGATGGCATCCCCAACATGCTGCTGCGCGAGGACGAGGTCTGAGCGCGCGTCCGTATACCTTAGCTGCATAGAGTGAGAGAGAGAGAGAGAGCGAGACAAGCAGGCAGCGACGCGCCAACGTAAAGAGCGCAACAAGCTGCCGACCACGTCGTTCGAATGGGTCGTGCGTCTACTGAAGGCCGGCGCCTCGGCTCCGACTCGCGCAGGTCGCTAGATCACCAGGTCCCGCGGCTTCTGGAAGCCCGAGCTGGTGGGCGACACGTCGTCGCTGTGGAGCATGCACCCGCACGAGTCAGTCGCGACTACTTCGAAGAGCAAAGGAGACGAGCGGCAGGGCCACGCACAGGTCGTCGTCGGCGTCTTCGCCGTCGCGATCGCGGCGCCGCCCGGGCTTCTCCACTTGCGCGACCGCCTTGATCCACTGCACGCGCAGCTCAAAGTCGCCTTCCTTCTGGTCGGCGATCGCGAAGCCGATCTGCACGCACGAGAACCGCCCGTCAGCTCCACAGAGCAAGGCGCGTCGAGCAGCGAGCTCCGCGGCGTGCATACACTCCGGAGCTTGGCAGGGTCCAGCGCAGTCGTGTCGTTGAACTTGTAGTAGCCTTTCGACGTGAGCATGAAGTTGTGGAATGGCAGCTGAGGGACGCACGCGCTCCAGCGTCAGCGGCGGACACCGGCGCGCAGGAGAGCGTCCCGACCAAAGCACGCACCTCGACGTCCACCCACTCGTTCGGCGGCGTACGGATGAAGCCCTGCGACTCACACGCCGTCAGCGTCGTCGTCACCACGCAGCTCACCGTGCAGCGGCGCGTCGTACCATGTACAGATTCAGCGGGTTCCAACTGTCCATCTGCGCGTTCATGCGGTACCTGGCGTCGTGCGCACGAAGACGTAGTGACGCAGTTGAGCCTCAGGTGCGACCTCGAGAAGCTCCCGTAGTGCACCACGCACTCTCGTCCGTCCGTCATGATGCGCATCGTGATGCCCTCGTAGCCGTGCAGCATGATCCCCGTCGGCAGCGACGCGCGCACGGCGCAGTAGCCGCTGCGGACGATCCCGGCCTCCGTCGGCTCACACGCCATGCTCAGCCGGCCTCGGAACACCGCTGCAGCTCCTGCCGTCAGCACCTCCCACACTGCGGCATATCACACCCGCTTTGACCCCGACGCACCGCTGGCCACGCCGTCTTCCTGGTTGACGGTCGCAATGACGCCGCGCTTGTCGTCCGCCTTGGCGTCGTCGTCGCTGCCCGCGTCCCCGCTGTAGAAGCCCCACTTACACTCGGAGAGCCCTGGAGAGTTCGTGCGTGCACACACGTCACAGACCGATCGCCACACACACTCCTTGTACACTGAACGCACCGCCGATGCTGCGGTCGCTCGACGCGATCCAGTCGCGCGTGGCGCCGCGGCCGCCGAAGACGAACACGTTCTTCTCGGGCGTTAGACGCAGCGGCATGCCCAGCGCTGCCGATAGCAAGATAATCGGTAGTGCCGTAAGCGAGGGAGGTCTGCGCCATTCAACCGCACGGATACGCGCGCGTGAATACGCACACTGCTTGGACGTGAGCACCGCCGACTCGACGGACGCGAGCGCGCGCCGCAGGAAGCTCATGGCCGCCGCTGAGTGTGTTGCGAATCGACGGTGCTTGATTGGCATCGAACCCCTCGGTTTTATCACTACCGTGTTCGAATGTTCGATACAAACATCAAGTACACACACCCCGTGTTTGTTTCTGCCATTTTTCATAAACTCATTTTTTACAAAACGCTGGAGCACGAGCAGGAGCCGCAGCCGCAGCCTCCGCCGCCGCCGCCATGAGCCTGCACCTGCCCAAGCATCAGTGGGGCACGCGCGGCGTCGACGCGTACGAGAAGCTCGAGTGCATCGGCGCGGGCACCTACGGGTGCGTGTTTCTAGCATCGCAGCTGCTCTTGTAGAGAGAGAAGAAGAAAAACAGCGCAGGCGAGGTGACGTCGCTCTCCCGACCCCCTCCTGGCGCCGCGCAGGCAGGTGTACATGGCGAAGAACAAGCAGACGGACGAGGTGGTGGCCATCAAGAAGATCCGCAGCCTCAACGAAGTGCAGGGCGTACGTTCTATGGGGCTTTGTATGGCGCGTTGCGCTCTTGAGAGGCTGACGTGAGGAGCTGACGCGTTGAGCAGCTCCCCGTGACGACGATCCGCGAGATCAAAGTGCTCAAGTGCCTCAACCACCGCAACATCCTGGAGCTCAAGGAGGTCGTCGTGTCCGCAGAGAACGACGACGACGACGGTGCGCTGCCGCAGGTTCCACACACACACGCAGTCCTGTGTCTGGAGGAGAGACGCTGACCAGCACTCACCGTCCTGCTGCGCAGCGGAGTTCACCGACAAGGAGGAGGCGCTAGACTTCTGTCAGGGCTCGATCTACCTCGTGCTCGAGTACGTCGAGCACGACCTCACGGGGCTCATCGACCGCCAGCACCCGTACGTCCGCCGCTGCTGCTGCTGCTGCTGCTCGCTGCTCGCCGGCTCACGACGCGCGGTGGTTGGTTGGTCGGTCGCAGCTTCTCCGACATCGAGGTCAAGAGCATCATGCACCAGCTGCTCGAGGTCATGCGGCACATGCACTCACTCGACATTGTCCACCGAGACATCAAGTGCTCGAACCTGCTCATGACCAAGTCGCATCTGCTCAAGGTGGCGGACTTTGGGCTCGCGCGCTCGATCCGCGGCGACCAGCTCTTCACGAACAAGGTCGTGACGCTGTGGTACCGCCCGCCGGAGCTCCTGCTCGGCGCCACGAGCTACGACGCGAGCATCGACATGTGGAGCATCGGCTGCGTGTTCGCGGAGCTGTACATCGGCCACCCAATCTTCCAGGGCAAGACGGAGCTCGAGCAGATCACCAAGATCTTCGACCTCTGCGGCACGCCGACGACCGAGACGTGGCCGGACTACAAGTTCCTGCCACTCAGCAGCAAGTTCGTGCCGGAGAAGGCCAAGCAGAACCAGCTCAAGAGCTACTTACTGCGCGAGACGAGCGCGCGCAAGCGGATCCTGCCCAAGGGAGCGCTCGAGCTCATCATGGCGCTGCTGGTGATGGACCCAGAGCAGCGCTTAACGGCCGCCGACTGCCTCAACTCGACCTACTTCCAGTCCCGCCCGTACGCGCCGAGCGACCCGGAGAGCCTCCCGCACATCCTCAACCTCCCGCCGTCGCACGAGTACCAGACGAAGAAACTCCGGCGGGAGCAGGCCAAGAACATCCTGAACGGCGCCAACAAGAACAGCGGCGCGAACGCATCTGGAGCGGGCGGCAGCGCGCGCGGAGGCGGCGGCGGCGGTGGCGCGAGCCCACCGGCCAGCAGACAGGGGTCGGTCGAAGAGCTCCACCCGAAGGACGTGAAGCAGGAGAAGAAGCGGAGCGACAAGTCCGGAGGCGAGTCGGCGGCGAAGAAGCGGCGGGACCATTAAGCGCGGACTGGCTGGCACGAGAGCTCTGCTGCTGGTGCCGCTGGTCTGTGTGATCACGTCGGCGACACACAGGACGCTACAGCAACAGGAACGCAGTCACACGTGCGGCAGCCGATCATGGTTGTGGTTCTAATACACGACGCGATTCGCTCGAGGAGGGCAGCGAGCGTTCGAGGCGACGAAGTGCGCTCAGTGCGTCAGGTATCGGCCCTTCGAGCCGCCCGACGGTCCTGTCTTCTGGAGCTGGCGAGGGGCAGAGAGCAGCAGAGATCGAGTGAGCGTCGTAAGCTCAGCTGCAGGTCTGCAGCCACCTGAGGCTCGCACCTGGAGCAGCAGCGACGGGTTCTTGGTCTTGACGATGCTGCTGACCTCCTGCAGGCACCAGCAGTGTGTCACAGTCCTGTTGAGAGCACGCGCGCCGCCCACGAGACCATGGAATGGCGCGTACGTGGAGTCGCGTCTGCAGCACTTGAAGACGGGACTTCATCGAGTTGTACCGGAAACTGATGTGCTGCCGGATCGCGTCCTCGCTCACGCGCATGAAGTCGACCGAGAGGAGCTCGACGAACTTGTACTCCATGTTCTGGATGAAGTCGAGGCGCGCGCGGCCGTCCGCCTGCATGAGGTAGACTGCGAGGTGGTTGTGCGGCTCCTTGATGCAGTTGTTGAGCATCCGGATGAGCACGTTCGCGTAGTCGGCGAAGTCGATCATGAGCTTCTGCTGCTCCTGCATGACCTGGAACGCCTCGGCGTCGCACGTGTGCGCGTAGAGGAAGAAGAGGTCGCTCTCGGTCGAGAGCTCGACCTTGACGGCGTGGACGTCGGCGTCGTCGCCGAGGATCAGAATCTTCACCTTGATCGCCTCGAGCGTGCCGACCTGCTGCGGGGTGTTGTCCGCGTCCTGCGGCCATCGCGACACGAGTCGTAAGCGAACCGAAGGTCCAAGGGCGACCTCGAAGCAGACGCGAACCTGGATCCGGAGCTCAAACGGCGTCTCTCGGTCGTAGATCACTCGGAAGCCGCCGGCTGCGCCACGCGAAGAGAACCGCAGATGAGCACGAAGTTCGACTCCGGCCGACCGAACAAAGGCGTTCGTACCGAGACTCGGATCCACGTCGTCGGCTGCCGACACAGGGACGTGCACGCCGCCGCCGTCGTAGCCGCTGCTCGAAGCGCCAAAGTCTCCGTCGCCTCCGCGGAACGACGCCACGGAGCTCATCGTCGGGGTCGTCGGGTCGAATCGGTTGTGAGAGCGCCGGGCGCCAGTTTTAGACCCCACGTTCCTATCTTCGTCCGGCATGACACATGACACGCATCGCATCGTTTGTATCGGGAAGAGAGAGAGGAACGGAGACGACCGGAGCACCGGGAGCGACGTGAGCCATGGCGCCGGACCACGAGCACGAGGACCTGGACGACGAACGCCGCGGAGACCTCGACACCTTTGACGAGCGCAACGCAGCGCCGCCGATCCTCAGGAGCCCGAGGTCGCTCGAGGCGTGCCGCATGCTTGGCATCGACCCGGGAGACCTCGTGCAGCGGCCGCTCGAGTTCTTCGCCGCGAAGAACGTGCGCGCGGACGACGCAGGGCTCGCGGAGAAGCGAGCGCTTCGGTACGAGAAGAACCGGCAGATTCAGCTGCGCAACGCTCGCGCGCAGCGCCACGAGCTCATCGACGCTGGGCTCACCGGCCGCTTGCGGAGCGTCTCCCGGTCTCCGGTCGGCGACAAGCTCTCGATGAGCAAGTCCGCGAGCGGCGCGCTGCAGCTCGAGATCACAGCCGTCGAGCGCGAGAGGAAGGAGCTCGAGCGCATGCAGCAGCGGCAGCTCGCCGAGATGCAGCAGATGCTCGCGTTCGAGCTCAAGAGGGCCGACGAGTACGACGAGCGACAGCGGAAGGAGGCGGAGAAGCGGCGCCAGGAGGAGCAGCTCGTGCGCGAGCAAACGCGGCGGCAGCGCGAGTCCGACGAGCTGAAGCGCCGACGGGAGCTTGAGAGGGTCGAGCAGCACAAGCTCGAGCTCGAGCTGGCGCGCCGGGAAGCGCAAAAGGCGCAAGCGGAGGCGGTGCAGAAGGAACAGCGAGCGCGCAAGGAGGAGGAGCGGCGGCGACGCGACGCGCAGCTCGCGGAGAAGGAGCGAGCGCGGCGGCAGGAGGAGCTGCGCGCGCAGTGCGAGCTGACGGCCGCCGCGCAGCTCCGCGAGGCGGAGACGAAGGAGCGCGAGGTCGCGCGGCGAGACGAGCGTCGACAGCAGCAGCTCGCGTCCTCGAAGCGGCTCAAGGCGCTCGAGGCGTCGGAGAAGCAGCAGCGCAACAAGCTGCGCATCTCGAGCGTGCTGCAGGACAAGGAGGCGCTGCAGACTGCCCAGCAGTGCGAGGCCGAGCGCAAGCAGCAGGTGGGCGAGGAGCGGCGGCGGCAGTTCGAGGCCGAGCGCCGGCAGAAGGACGAGGACCTGCGGTTCCAGGCACAGCGCAAGAGGGACGCGATCGACGCGGTGCAGACGCAGCTGCAGGTGCGCGAGCAGCAGCGACGCGACCGCCTGGTGCAGCAGGGGCGCGACGCCGACCGCCGGCTGCATGCGAAAGAGCTGGCGGCGCAAGCGGAGCGCGAGCAGCTCAGGCACGCGGAGCTGCGGCAGGAGCACGAGCGGCGCCGCGCGTACGAACGCATGGAGTCGCAGCTCCGGCACCGGCAGGAGACGTACGCGCACCAGGCCGAGGCGAAGGCGCACGCGACGCAGCGCACGCTCGACGAGAAGCGCCGGAGCGCGCGCTCGCGGCTCCAGGAGGCCAAGCTCCGGGAGGAGGAGATCCAGGCGGCGCTCGCGCGCAGACACAAGCAGGAGGCGTACCGGCTCGAGCTGCTCGCGTCGCGCATCGCGGGCGACGACGCGCGCGCGCAGGCGCTCAAGGACCAGCGCGAGCGACTCGTGCGGCGGCGCCAGCAGCTCCAGCAGAGCGCCGGTCGCCGCAAGCACGAGCTGCTCGACAGCTTCTACCGCATGAAGGTGACCAACAAGTTCGCGCTGCCGCCGCAGCTCGCGGCGACGTGGGGCGTGCGGCCGCAGTCAGCGGGGGCGCTGCAGACGCGCTCGCTCATCGAGGGCGACGGCTTCGCGGCCGCGCGGCCTGCGAGTGCGCTCGCGCGCCCCCGGAACAAGGCGGCGGCAGCCTCAGGTCGTGATGACGAACGCCGGCGACGGCACTCGGATACTGACAAACGGGATGACGAACGCGATGACGAACGTGACAAACGCGATGACGAACGCGACGCGAACAACGCCAAGCTGCACGACGCGGTGCTGCGAGCGGAGGTCGACGCGCTGCGGCGAACGCACAACGAGGAGCTGCTGCAGGTGCTCGAGCAAGAACACCACGCCGAGGAGCAGCGCGAACACCTCGTGCACCAGGCGCGCGACGCGGCCGAGAGCGCGCGCATGGAGCGCATCTTCGGCTCGGAGCGCGCGCTGGCGAGCGAGCGCATCATGGCGATCACGCAGAGACACGAGCGCGCGCTCGCCAAGCGCATCCAGCAGCTGCAGGGGACGCAGCCGTCTGGACACCGAGACGAGTGAGCGAACGCACTGGCGGCTCAGTCGTCGTCTTCAAGGCTCCTCCTCCTCCATGGCGTCGTCTCCGTCGCTGTAGCTCAGTTCGCGAGCCATGTCGTCCTGGTCGCTCGCGGTCGCAGCGGCGGTGGCGGCGGTGGCTTCTTCGGTCGGCCGGAGCCCGCGCTGTTTGCGCTGCGTCGACCGCCGCACGGACGCGGCGGCGAGCGTCGTGAGCTCCGTCATCGACACTTTGGTGAGCGACTGCACGAGGCGACTCTCCTGCGCCGGCGTCAGTGGACAGAGCGTCAGCTGCCGCGTCGGCGTGCGGCTCTCGCGTCCGCCGCCGGCTTCGCTCGCTGCCATCCGGATATACCGGTCGCGCGCATCGCGTTCGTTCGCGTCTTTGATCCGTGCCACCGCCTGCTGGAGTTGGAGCACCATCGTGCGAAGAGAGGCGACGTGGCGACGCGACGTCTCCAGCACGGACGCCGCCAGGTTCTCGTCGAGCGGCTCGAGGGCTCCGATGCGGACGCGGCTGCGCACCGTGTCGAGCAGCGCGTCCGTGCTCATCAGGACGTCCGACAGGCCGAGAAGTCCGCCCCTCACGCTCGGGCGGATGGCGTCGGCAGCGAGGACTGGCTGCGCGGCGTCGTACTGCACCGCGGTGCGCAGCACGGACTGGATCTTGGCGTACGCTGGACTCGCCAGCGCGTCGTCGATCACGCGCCACGCGGCCTCCAGGTTCTGCAGGTTCGTCGCGCGTCGGCTCTCGGCAGCGTGCGAGAACGCGCTGCGGTCGCCCGACGCAGCGTCGAGCGCGTTCTGCGCTTCCTGCACGTGCTTCTGTACGAACGATGAGACGTCGACCGACGGAGCAGCAGGGGGAAGAAGAGCAGCAGTCGCCACACCTGCGCGGCGCTGAGCGCGTGGATCTCGTCGGCCAGCGTCGCAGCGAACGCGACCCACGCGTCCTGAACGCGGCACCGCGCGACGCTCGTCGCCTTGAGCGCCTGCGTCTTCACCGCGATCTTCGTCTGCGCCACGCAGGCGGAACGCGGTCGTGAGCACCGTGAACGCAGCTCCGCGACTGCGGCCTCTCAACGCACCCGGACGGCGAGCAGCGCGTCGGCGGTCGACGCGCGCGCGAAGGGCGGCAGCGGCGCGAACTTCTTCGGCGCGAAGTCCCGTTCGAGCGCTGTTCGCACTGCCAAGTTCGACAGCCGCCAGACGAGGTCCACGACTCTGCTGGCAGCACGCAGCACGCAGGCGACACACACTCTTGAGCGCTCATATGAGAGAAACTGGGAGGTGACGCGGCAGCGAGCGACCTCGGGCCGCAGCCGGTGTTGATGCGCGACGCCTGGCTCGACCCGGGCGGTAGCTGCTGCTGCTTCTCCAGCTCCAGCAGCAGCGCCTGCGGGCAACAGCAGCAGCCCCATCCAAAAGCACAGATGAGCCCAGTTGCAAGCTGTGGGCCAGGGCGACGTGCACGCGCACCTGCACGAGCTTCTTGAACGTCGTCTTGTCCTGTGGCGTCGCGATCGGCCAGCAGTACCGCAGCTCCTGCGGCCACCTCTCAGTCCCCCCCCCACGAACGCTCGCGAAAGTGCGGAACGCGCACCGACGGACCTGCGCGACCGCCGGCCGCAGCCGCAGCAGCAGGAAGTGCAGCGTGCGGAAGAGCAGCTTCTCGTTCGGGCGGTCGAACATGTTCGGCGCCACCTGCGCCTCGGGGCTCGTGGTGGTGGCCGCCATTGTTTCTGCGGATGCGGAAGGCGCTGCTTCCAGCCCCAGCAGCCGCAGGTTCTGCGCCATGAGCGCGTCCTTGCGCAGCCGCGACGACGTCGCCGCGCCGCCATTCCGCTTCGTATCCGCCATTTCTGACAGAAAAGGTCCGTTTATGTCCATTTTCCTGACCAAATTTGTGTCCTGTCGTAGTTTTATGCCATAATGCTGTTCTCAGCTTCTCCAGTTGCCTTCAACCCACCAACCTGCGCCGCCAGCAGGTGCGCTGCTGCGTGCATGTGCCGTTCGCCCACCTGCGCTCGACGGATCGTCACTCCTCCTCGCTCACCACACGCGCACACACACTCCACCATGCAGGCGATGGACGCGGCCAGCAGCACGCGGCGCCGCAAGCGCGACGGCGGCGCCTTCTCCTCCGCCGCCTCCGCCGCCGACGTCCCCTTCGCGCGCCGCCGCGTACGTCTTCCGTCTTCCGTCTTCCGTCTAGCTGCTCATTCGCGTCTGTCTACGTAATCACCGCCAACCAACCGCACCCGGACGCACGCAGACCAGCGAGTCCGAGTTCGCGGCGCTCGTGGCCGTCGCGGTGGACGAGGCGCAGCCGCTGAGCGCGCGTATGGAGCGCGCGGTGGCCATGTGGCAGCGGCTGCAGGCGGCGGACGCGCCGAGCGTCGCGGCGGCGGCCGAGCGCGAGCCGTTCCTGATGCTGCGCATGGTCGACGCGCTGCTCTCCACCGCCTACTTCCCGCTGCAGCAGTTCTACTTCATGGCGCTCGCCGGGCTGCTCCACTGGCTCCAGCGCGCGCGCGACGCGCCGAGCGCCGCGGCGCTCATGCGCTTCGAGCGCTCGACGCGCCACTTCGACGCGCGGGTCGCGCGGCTGCTGGCGGTGCGCGAGCCGGTCGACTGGGTGCGTTCGTGCGCTCGTGCGCTTGCTGCTGCGACTTGGTCCACGGTCGGCCGGGTGGGGGCTGACAGCAAGGTGGACGCAGCTGGACCCGAAGACCGCGAGAGAGCACGTGAACGCGCTGAACGAATGCACGCAGCTGAGCCGGGCGTTCCGGGTGCTCAAGTGCTGGGGCTCCGAGTCGGACGCCAGTGCGCTGGTGCGTGGTGAGCGCGTGTGGAGCGCGAGCGCGTTGGCTCACGAGCGCTTCTGCTGCTGCTGTCGCCTGCGACGCAGCGGCGCATGCATATCGACGGATGGGTCGACGTCGGCGGCGCGATGCTCTGCTTCTACGAGAAGCTTCCGCGCGAGACGAAGGTGATCAACATCCCTGCCGCGTGTGTCGAGCGCGTCGAGCGCGACGAGCCGAACGGACTCGTGTACATCCACACGAAGCGCACGTTCCGGACCGACGGCGCGTCGCTCTTCGTGTTTGAGACCTCGCTGGAGGTGCCGAGTGCGCTCGTTCGCCGACCCGTTCGACGAGAATCGGTCGCGAACTCACACAGTCGCTGCTCGCAGGACTACGCGTCGTTTTCGAAGGCTGTGGTTGATCTGCTGGCAGCAGCAGCGCGCGGCGACTGTGAGGTGCGTGCAGCAGAGTCGTGCTGAGAGGTGGGCAACGTTCTGGGACTCAGCAGTGCTGCCATTGACTCAGAACCTGAAAGCGTTGGTGTCGGACGAGATGTTCGAGCGCGTTTCGCCGGCCCGCGTGAGCAGCCGCGTGGACACGAACCCCCGCATGCAGCACAGCGACATCTTCGCTTCGGCCTCGGACGACGAGGCGCGGAGCGAGCTCCTGCGAGATCGCATCACGAGCGACCTGTTGCGGTTCCTGGGAGACGACGTGTACGACTCCCATCGCAGACTGCGGCGTGGATCCACTTCCGCACCGACGAGCTCCGCCAGTCAGGTTCGCGTGACGGGCACGAGTTGGTCACGGACACCAGGCGACTCCGCCTCCAGTAGCGTTCTCACTTCTGCGAGCCGCCAGATCTCAAGCAGCAGCCGTGCGTACAGCATCCCGAGTTCGACTGATTCGGCGCAGCAACAAGAGCAGCGGCTGCTCGATCTGATCCAGCGGGAGCGTGATGTTAGGGCTTCTCATGGGGACTGCGATGGCTGCTGCTCGGACTTGGACAACGACTTACGCGACGACAACGGGGCGTCCGCTGATGCCGAAGGCGACTCGAAGGCATATCGCGTGGTCGTGCTGCTCACGGTTTCTGCGATGCTCGTTCCCTGGCTGCTCTTCGTCGTGCTCTACGTCTCCGGCGCGATTGCAGAGGTGCAAGGAGCCGTGCGAGCAGCGTTCAATCCGCAGACGCACTAGCGTGGTAACTTTATATGCAGGCTGCGTTTCCCAGTGGCGTGACTCACGAGTTCAGCGTCGTCGGCGGCGTCGATGACGTTGGCAGCAGGTCCGCGAAGGTGGACGACATCAGCCCGCTCTCCCCCCCACAAGCTGCTAATGCACCTGCTCGCTTTAGGAAGTCAAGGACTTCGTGTCGTTTTGGACTCATATTCGGTTTCGAAAGTCGAGTCGCCTTGGGTTCTTCGATGTGTTGGCTGGATTGCAGGATTTGTTCGTCTCCACCGTCCTTGCGTTTATCCTCCCTCTGGGGGCAGGATGAACGCAAGGACGGTCGAGACGAACATGGCGGCGCTGCTGCCCGCGAGCTCGTTCATGCGGTCGTGCAGCGCGCGTACGAGCACCTTTTGCTCCACGACGTAGCCGAGCGGTTTTTGCTGCTGTTGATGATGCTGGCGTGCGGTGGTTGCAGCTTGTGGAGGATCCGCGGGTGAGAGGCAAGTTGGATAGTGTCATTCAAAGCAACGCAAAGACGGAGCGACTTCTCGGACTGCAAAGGACGAGAAACTGCTCCCGGATCGGTTGCGTGACGCGACTGTTGGTTGCGATCCTCGACACTCCCTTTTCGAAGGCTGAGGCGATCGAACAGCGGGTCACCGGCGTTCTCGTCGAGATACTTCGACACAAATGCAGGAACATCGGCAGAGATGCTTGAGAAAGGCTCCCAGGAATCTTCAGCGTCCTCGAGGCCCTGCCACGAGACCTTGATCTCCCAGGCTTGGGCGCCGTGTATCGGGACTGCGAGTCCCGATACATTTGTGAGAAGGTTACTTAGGTTACTAGGGGTACGTAGCTGATTTATTTAGATTGGTACGCGCCGGTCGATGATAACGGCCGGCACCTGCGTGGCGGCCTGTGATTGGCCGAGAGTGTCGAAGCACCCTCGGTTATTTCACTACCGCATTTCATAACGCCGCGGGCTTCCCTCGCCCGCGGCCACAATCAGAGTTGAATGTGGGGGGGCGCGGGGGGGGGGGGGGGGGGGGGGGGGGGGGGGGGGGGGGGGGGGGGGGGGG
>JAASGM010000350.1:0-22255 GCA_023334215.1 Globisporangium cystogenes | reverse complement strand
CACGGCCCAAGACCCTCGCCAGGACCTGCGATCAGTTCTCACTCTGTGAGACTCTTCGCTAAACGCTTCCTCAGCAAAGGGATCAGTGCCAACCGACAGTTCGCTTTGCGATAGTCGGGCGGCCTGAGTCCCATTACACCAGGTAAACCCCCCTTCCAATTTGAATAGTGCAGGTCTCCGAACTAGAAGGCTCAGTTTTGCTGTGACTGTTTGAGTTCGGCAAGTGCACCTTTGGTGACACGAACTGCACTCATTTACCTCCAATAATGAATTGAGAAATACCACTAAAATCTATCAGGGAGAGATCCAAAGTGTGTGTGTCAATTTGGGAGGATTGCCTGTACACGAGTCGTCGTCGTGCACACAACCTGCGCGTCAGCTCGCTCGGATCATCGAGATGCATCGCTATCGCTGTTGCATCTTGTTATTGTTGAAGTTCCTAGCTCATCTCGTGCCCGCTCTGGAGTGCACTGCGCGAATGTGTGGGAACTCAAGCCACAGGAATTCGGCCCCCGCTCTCGGCCATGCTCACGGTGTCGGGCTCTTTCAATCGAGAGCGCTTGTCATCAGCAATGAGCAGCATCATGCTCGGTGAGCCATGATGTCATCCGAACTGGCGGGCATGCGAGTCGATCGACTGCTTGATCAGGAGCGTCGACGATGTTTCTACGGTCAAAGGTCGCAGTCATTGGGGTTGTGAGCCAGCAATGTGTCATTTCTCACGAGTGTCGTTACGATCCCTTTCCGGTGCGAGATCTCCTGTCCATTGCCTGGAGCTCAGTGGCAACCAACCAGCGCTTTCACCATGTCGCGAGCCATGTTCACCTCCGCTGGCTTTGTTGCCCGCCCAGACGACGATCGGAGTGGCGTCGCTGTTGTTACTTGCAGTCGAAGGTCGCGACTTATGTGAGTCTACGAGCCAGCAATGCGTCGCTGCAATCAACCACCCGCCACGAGTGTCGTCACGCCTGTGAGATCTCTGCTCGCAGTCCATCCTAAACCTAAGTATCCTTATTGCGTTTTTGAGGTTTTTAAACGACGCATTCTGTGATGAACTACATCATCTCTGCTGTTGTTTGGGCCATCGAGGATGTCGATTGGAGGTCAAGAAGCAAAGTTACAGGACTTTGAAAGTCGTGCCTCGGTTAAGTACGATATTTTGCTGTTTGAGTACTACTCTGTTTCATAATAGACGCAGGTTTGACGAAAAAATGCTCTAGCGTTTTTGATACTTAACGTAAATGGACATGAAGCATATGTACAGACAGCTCTTGAACAGGGGGTTCAGACTGTGTATGCATCTCTTATGACTTTGCACAAATAAAGCAATTAAACCAAGAAATGGGCAAAAAAGGCTCACTTAAACGATGAAAAAGTCAGAAATAGACTGATTTCAAACTTTCTCTTACCTAATTTTGGTGGCTGGGCACCTTCACTTACAAAAATCAAGATCTGTAAATGCAGCTTTTATTTTGAAACAAGCCAAAATGTAGTTCCTGCATCTAATATGAAACAGAGTAGTATGTCAGAGAGAAAATTATGCTCAATCGGCTGACAAAATTTAAGCTCCTTAATCGTGCAGATAGCTAGCTGTATCAAATACTCTCTCGTTAACCAGAAAATATTCATAACTGCACTAAAATGCTAGTTGCATTTTAGTGCAATTATGAGTATTTTACTAATTTCAAAATCGATTTTTGCTCTTTTTCTCGGCTATTTTTTTTCTGACCACCATTCGGGACTTCAGACTTTATCCCTCCATTAACCGCACACAATTGGTACACCAATTTTTTTCCCACATGTGCATCCTTCCAAAATGTGAAGTATATCAAAATTTGTATATGTCACGCCTAAGTTCGACGTATCCTATTGCAAGCCACTTTGTATCGGAAAGAAATTATCCAACATGTGTGGATGTTCATGTAGGGTGTCAAAATAGGTTTAGGGTAAAACATATTCATCCTGTCAGTGTGCGGGCGTGGCCCTTTATCGGAGATACCACTGTAAGTGATGAAAACGGGTCTATAGAGCCAGATCCAGTGCCAAAGACTGTTCATTCATCAACGAAAACGTGTACACTAATCGCCACGACACTCCTTCTCCTCCTCTTCGTCATCCTCGAAGTCGATCTGGTGGCTGCTCCTCTTCTTGCCGGGCTTCCGCATCTGGATACAGCTGGTAGTCAGGCGGTCGGCACCGCAGTCCCATTGCTCGTGTCAGGTCTGGAAGCACGTTGCGCTGTCACCAAGCTGCGGGTGCCGCGCCACCGAGCACAAGTAGAACCTAAGCACACAAGCACACACCGTAAGACACGGAGCCGATCAAGGCAAGCAAAACCAGCAGCGCTATACCTCCCCGATCCCTCAGAGCACCCGTCGCAGTAAAACTTGGTCGTGTTGCGCTTGCCGGTCTTTGCCTTCTTCGCGAACGCAGGGTGCGCGACGCACGCAGCAGCAGCAGCAACGTCGTCGGCGTCCGCACTCGAGTCGTCGCCGCCGGTCGCCGCTACATCCGCCGCTGTTGGGGCCACGCTCTCAGTCGTTCTATCTTCACGCTCCTTGGCCTTCACGATAGAGTAGACCTTGCAGGCTCGGTGCCGTCGCTTGCGCGTCCTGTTCGAGCTCACATAGAAGTCCGGGCACTCGAGCATGCGATGCCCAGAGGCTGCAGCTGCCGGCTGCGTCGCAGCCTGTGGTGACGGCGAGAACGCCGTGTCCTGAGGTGCAACATGTTGGATGGGTCAACATGGCGAGACGAGTCCGACGCCACATGTCAAATCACAAGTCAACATGCTCCACTCACCTCGACAGCCGCAAAGTCACTTGCTGTGACTGCAAGCAACTGCAGAGTTTCGTAGAACTCGCCTCGTCGTGGCACCGCACGCCCTTGCTTTCGCGCGCTCTCCTTGAAGACGATGAATGCGTTCACGAGCGCGACGTCGACCAAGCCGATGAAGATGCTCTTGTAATACTTCTTGAACATGAACGCGAGCTGAAGGGAGTAGCGCTGGAGTCGTAGCTGGTCGTGGACGTCCACGTCGCCCATCCAGCGCTGGTAGTCCACGACCAGCTGCAGGCATGGCACTTGCACGGAACACCGCCTGGCAGCCTGCGTGCTTCTCAACAGCCACAACAATAACATCAGTTAGAGCATGTGTGCGTGCAGCACGAGCACGGCCACGTACACACTGTGGTCCTCTTCCTGCTAGCGCCAGTCGCGAGAAAATGCACAGGCTTGGAGTCCATCCACGAGAGAGACGTCATGCTGGGGAAACGCTGCGAGATCGCGAGCTTCGTGTCACCGCGCTCGACGTTCGCCGGTCGCTTCGTTCTCTTGTCGATGATCGCTTTCGCGTAGCCGATGCGGTTCGTGATGATAGTGCCCACCATGTACACTTGGCGATGCAAGACCTGCAACGCCAACTGCACGGAGGTGTAAGAGCCGTAAGTCACGATCATATGCCAGCTCGGACCGACCTTAGGCATGAGCGCGTCGAGATTGCGAAGCACTGCAGATGCTCCTGCGTGTACGTCGAGATCGGTGATCGTGGCGGCGTGCTGCTTCTTGCCACAATAGATCTCGATCCTGCACATGTTCATCCACATCCAACATGTGAGTTCAACATGCGGGAAACATGTTGGAAGATCCAACATGTTCGTACATCGCAAAAAAAAAAGAAGACACGCAAGCTCCACGCACCTGAATAGTCGGCGGAGCTCGCGCAGCAGGCGACGAAGAGCTTCGTGCCCCAGCGATGTGGCTTGTCCTTGAGGTACTGGCGGGTGGGGTTGTATCGGCTTCCCGACGGCAGGATCCCCTCGTCGAACGACAGCACCGGCGGTGTCTTGTAGCCGCGCCTGAATGTCGCCTGCAGAGCGTCAACGACGCTGCACACCTCCCACGCCCTATCGAGGTCCGCGCGCGGGTCCGTGTTGCTCGTGAAGTGAATGCTCTGCAGGATCTGGTCGAACAGGCCGCGTGGCATGTACCTCCCGAACGTGCCAGCCGGCACAGCCCCGACAGCCACCGGCGCCCAATGCTTGCTCAGCCGACGCTTGTGCAGGCACAGCATCCGAGCCAGCAGCGACCCTAAGAACACGAGATACTCGTGAGCCTCGAAGCCCTTTTGCTCGCGTAGTCGCGCTCGGATCTCGTTCATTGTCTCGCCGCCACTGCCTTGCTTCTTCTGGCGCTCGTGGATCTTCGACGCGCGCACTGGGATCTGCTGCCTGTGGTACTGATTGCTCTCCGTTGCGTATTGACCCAAAGCGACTTAGGCAGGAAGTAGAACAGCAGCGTGAGCGGCGACTCAGCGGCATGCAGCCCACTCGGGGTCGGCCCGAGCTGCCCGGTCTGCAGACCTGGATACGCTGTGTCTGCAGGGAAGGCGCTCTCGTCTGTCTCCCAGCCGTTCGCAGCCATGTCGCGCAGGCTTGCCACGCCAGTGCTGCCTTGCGCGTACTCACTGCTGTTGAGGTCAACGATCATCGTACCTTCCTCTTCATCGTCGTCCTGCTCGCTGTCTACGGCAGTGTCTGCGCGTTCCGCCTCGATGCCCGAGAGCACATCGTCCTCCCTCTGAGTCCAAGACGTCGTACACGTCCGCCTGAAACTCGGAGGGAGTGTTCGCGACGTTGCAGTCTGCATGCTGTGCTGGTGGTGGTTGCTGTTGCGTCCGTTTTGGCGATGAGCTGCGTGCAGGCGCTGCTGCCGACGGCGCGGCTCCGTTGCCGTTGTCAGGCTCCACGGCTTCGTCGTCGTCACGCTCCGCGGCGTCGCCATCGTCGTCAGGCGCTGCGGCTTCGACGTCGTCGTCGGGTGCTGCGCCACTGTCGCCGCCGTCAAGTGCTACACCGCCTGCTACCTCGCTCGGCGCGTCGTCGTGATCTGTTGCTGCTCCGCATCGTCCTCTTCCTCCTCTATCACCTCCTCCTCTTCTTCCTCCTCTTTGGAGCTGTCAGGCTCTGCGGCTGGAGCTGCAGCGCCGTCGACAGCCTCACCTTGCTCGTCGTCGACTGGAGGAGGAGGAAAGGTGGTCGCACGCATGCGTGGTGTCGCTCGTCGCTTTGGTGCAGGCTGTGCCGGCGTGCTGTCGCGGGTAGCGCGCATTTGCGCGCGGGTGAGCCGCCTGCCGGTGTCCGGCTGTGCGCCACACAGTGAATTCTCGAATGAGTGGCCGTGTGGCCGCCGGACTCGCACAAGTGAGTCACTCCCCATCTCCTTATTGCCCTAGCCTCGATACCTAACCCTGTGCAACGAATCCCACAGTTTTGGTTTAGATAAAGTGGACATAAACGCTGGTGCATACAAATTCTTACATGCGGGGAAAAAAGATCGAGTCTAGCCTATTATAACTAACCTCGCATGTTGGATGACCTCCAACATGCGATTTTTTCCACATGTTGGAAGGCGCAACATCTGGTGAATGGGGGGTTAAACCCCGCTACTAGTGGCAAAAAAAACGTAAAATCACCATAAATCACCATAAGGATACCTGTGTTTGTCGTCCGAAACTACCTTTCACTACACAAATCAATTCGTCTCCCACAGTACACTCGCCGGCGCATTTTGCCGCGGCTGCTCACTTTTCGCTCGGCTCCGGTCGCTCCCCATGTCGAAGCGGCCGCACGCGAGCATGGCCAACGGCGGCGGCGGGAACCTGCTGGGCAACATGCTCTCGTCGCTCTCGCGCACGAACGAGTCGGCGCAGTCGGCGCGGCGCGCGGAGGCGCAGACGGCGCAGCTCACGGCGGCGCGCGGGCAGGCGATCGCGGTGGACGGTCGGTCGACGGCGCCCGACGCCGCGATCGCGCAGTTCCTGCAGCAGATGCGCGCCGCCGTGGACGAGAAGGGCTTCGGCTCCGAGGTCGAGGTGGAGCTGCGCTTCGGCAAGATCACGTCGTGTCTGCAGGAGGCGCGCTGCCGGCCGTCGCAGGAGGGCACGGACGCCGCCGTCGCGCTCTCGGACGAGCAGATGAAGGGCGTCGGCGCCAAGTTCGTGCCGGGCGTGGCCGAGGCCGAGTACCCGGCGTTCGTCAAGGGCCTCGAGTACCTGCTCAAGGGCGACGGCTTCGTCGAGCACGCCGAGGTGACCGTCGTGCACAGCCTGCCGCAGTCCAAGCGCGTGATCGAGGAGGTGGACCCGACCTCCGGCGCGCGCGGCGCCCCGCAGATCCAGGTGAAGGAGCGCCTCGGCTCGATCGACATCTTCCTGCCGCACTGCCAGTACGACTGCCGCGTCTCGATCTCGTGCGAGTACCCGCCGCGCGAGCTGCAGGGCGGCATCGCCGAGATGCCCGCGGCCGAGAGCATCCGCTACAAGGACCGCACGTCGGCGGTCGGCAAGGAGCTGCGCGTGGACCTCACCAAGGTGCTGGACGAGAACACGAACAAGCGGTCGTACGAGGTCGAGCTCGAGCTCAACCAGACGGTCGTGGACGAGTGGCTCAAGCAGCCGGACGACAACGGCCACAGCTGGCGCGGCGCCACGGCGACGGCGTCGCATCTCTGGAAGCTCGTCAAGTACTTCATGCCGAACGCCGGGCAGGCGTTCAAGACGAACTGGGACTTTGCCGGCGCCACGGAGGTGCAGAACGCCTACCAGCTGCGTCTCGGCGTGCGCGGCAAGTTCAGCGGCACGATGCCTGTCGGCTTTGCGCGCTGGCACATCCCGCTCGTCAAGACGCGCGAGTACTTCGTGTCGGAGAAGACCGACGGCGTGCGGTACTTCCTCGTCATCGCGGGCGGCACGGCCGTGTTGGTGGATCGGTCCAACTCGCCGTTCACGACGTCCGGGCTCGAGCCGCTCACGCTGCTGCTCCCGGAAGGCACGGTGCTCGACGGCGAGTTCGTGGTGCGTGCGTCTGCCGCTGTCGGGCTACCAGGCGAGTGTGGCGAACTCACATGTGTTCGTACTGTTGTTGTCGCCTCGTGCAGCTCCACCAGAAGGACAAGCGCTACGTGTTCATGGTGTTCGACATCATCGCCACCGGCGCGTCCGCGCAGGACTCGCACGTGGACAAGCCGTTCACGGAGCGGCTGACGATCCTGAACGATTTCCTGTCGGACGAGTACGTAGCGTATGCTGTTAGGTCGACACGACCGGTGCACGCGCCTACTACGACGGACGGATGGGATCGCTCTGACGTGTGTGTCTTTTGTCGTGTTGCCTGGTGGGTGTGCAGTGGTCCGTACGCGGCGGGTATGCGCGACCTGAACCTGAGCCGCCACGCGGTGCTGCCGATCATCCGCAAGCGATGGGTGCCGGTGCGCCACATCACGGACGTGTTTCGCCAGATCCAGCGCGTGCAGAAGCGCGACCAGAGCCTCGGCCGCATCTACAGCGACGATAAGCGCACGCACTACACGGACGGCATCATCTTTTGCCCGAACACGCCGTACGTGCCCAACACGCACAAGGAGTACCTCAAGTGGAAGTGGGCGGACCTCATCACGGTGGACTTCCTGGCGCAACTGAGCGAGAGCAACGCGATCACGCTCACGTGCGGCGGGCCGCGCAATTCGCACGTGGAGCTCGACTCGATCGTGGTGCTGGACCCGAAGGACGTGCCCGTGGTGCAGAAGATCCTGCTGCGCACGCCGAGCCGCTCGGCGATCCTCGAGTTCGGCTTCAACGCCGACAAGGGCTTCTGGAACTACAAGTGCGCGCGGCCGGACAAGGACACGGCGAACTACATCCGCACGGTGCTCGGGTCGCTCGTGAACATGGCGGAGGCGATCTCCGAGGAGGAGCTGCAGTACCGACTCACGAACCCGAACGCCGAGCAGTGGAACAACCACATGAAGAAGATGCGGCGCAGCCTGCTGGACCAGAAGTGAGCGCTCGTGTGTTGGAGCGCTGGGAGAGGCGGAGGAACAACCGGACTCCCCACCACCACCACTAGCGTTAGAAAAACGATCGGGACGAAGCTCTCGGCGCGCCACAGCAGCTGGAGCCGCACGAGCAGCACGAAGAGCGCACCCGACCCCACGCTTTCTACGTGACATATACGGAAAATAAACAAGCGTCTCCCCTGCGGTCCACGCGGCACACCTTCTCGTCCTTGTCGTCCTCGCCCTCCTCCCCCTCTGCCTGCAGCTGCTGCTGTTCCCCGCCGCGAGCAACGCAAGCAGCCGGTCGTGACATCCGGTCGCTTGCTCGCTCCTTCGGCGCCGCGCTGGAACCCGATCATAAGACGCTTCGCCACAGTTTGTTGAGCAGGTGCATGCACGCCTGGTTGTTCGTCACCCACACGATGAACTGCACGCGATCAAAGAGCACGCGTGAGCGATCTGCTTGCTCACGACCACCACACAGCAGCGCGGCTCGGACGCGCACCTTCGCGCGTTGTGTCGGGGTCAAAATGTTCTGGAGCTTGTCCATCTCCATGTCTAGCGTCGAGTTCTTCTGGATCACCTCGGTCTTGAGCTCGTCCAGCAGCGACAGCGCGTTCTTCAGGTTCTGGCAGATCAGCGAGATCGATCCCCTGCACACACACACACACAACCCAGCGCCAACCAACGCCAGTCAGTCCTCCAGTACCAAACGCTCTGCGCTCAACGCCCCGTTCGCCACCCGACGCACCTCTGCTGCTGGATCCGCTTCTTCTGCTCTTCGCTCAGCCCGAGCTCCTTCGCGAGGATCACCGGCAGACTCGTCTCGTCCTCCTCGTCCTGCCAGAAACTGTCGTCCTGGCGCAGCGCCCAGATGCACATCTTCGTCACCTGCGTCGGCAGCAGCAGCCGCTCGATCTGGTGCAGGTGGTAGCTGAGCGCCGAGCGCCGCCCGTGGCCGTAGTCCGAGTACTGCTCCTTGAAGTTGTCGATCTTCTCCGCCAGCTCCTTCTCGGACGCGCCGCGCTGGATCATCTGCTCCAGCTCCTCGCACACGCGGTTCTTCTCCTTCTCCTCGAGCTTCATCGCCTCCTTCCCGGCCTTCAGCTGTCCGCGCAGCTCCATGTTCTCGCGCTCGAGCTGGCGGCACCGCTCCTCCACGCCGAGGATGTGCTCGCGCTTGCGGCGGCGGCACTCGCGCGCCGACTCGCGGTTGCGCTCGAGCTTCTGCTTGCGCTGGAGCGTCGTGAGGGTGTCGTCGCTGCCGCTGCTCGGCGCCCCCTCGGCTTTCGGGGTCGACAGCCCGCTGCTGCTGAAGTTCGTAGCCGCCGACGCACTGGCGGCCACCGCGGCGGACTGCTGGCGCTTCTGCGCGAGCGCGTGGTTCGCCGACTCCAGGTGGCGCAGCAACCCCTCCTGCGTCGCCGACATTGGCGTGCCGTTCAGGTTCTCCTTGCCCGTGAGCTGCTTCTTCAGAGCGGGTGCCGTCGCGGCCGCCGCTCTGGCAGTCGGCGTCGTCTGCGGCGCGTGCACAGGAGAGTCGTTCGGACGCTTCTTCCCGCGCTTCTTAGCTGCCGCTGCCGCCGCCAGCTTGTCGGCCGTAGAGCCCCCATTCATCTGAACCGACACCTGCAGAGACCCCGCTGTCGCCGTCGCGTGCGCCGAAGGCGAGGCCGTCGAGTGAGCGCTGGGACCGTTGTGGAGCGGGTCGGACGCGTGTGCGTGCGGGAGGAACGCCAGCGATCCCGGCGCGCTGTGGTCGTCGTGGGCGCCGAGCATCCGGAACGGGTCGTCGATCCCGCCGCTGCCGCCGCCGGGCGCGCTCATGTTCTCCGAGTTGAAGAGCAGCCACGAGAACATGTCGCGGTTCGTGTGCAGGAGCTCCATTTCGGCCGCGACGTCTGCGGGGGTGCCCATGTCGCCGAGCTGCAGGATCGCGTTCGCGTGGCCGGGCGACGACGCGACTGCCGCGGCGGTCGAAGCCGCTGCTACCGCCGCCGCCGTAGCAGAGGTCGCAGCCGGGGAGACGGCGGTCGCGACCGCGAGGCCGCCGCCGCCGCCCGCGAGCGTGTCGGTCGTCGCGCTCTGCGGCGCGCTGTCTTTCATAGCGAGCGAAGGAGACAGTAGAGAAAGGAGGTGTGCGGGTGGCTGGAGTGGTGCGCAGTCTGCGCCGCCGTCGTCTATCGGAGCCGTTGCTGGGAGTCGGGCGTTCTTTCCGGTTGTGAGGCGCGCGTTTGGCTGGCGCGCATAGGGGGACCAGCAACGTGAGCTCCTCCAAAGCGTAAGCGGTCCAAGCAGAGAATTCAACCAGCCGTCTCGGCACTCGCTTCGTCCCTTGCGCCACAGACGGAACGCGAGCCCTAGTTGATGGACGGTGGCGGTAGCTTCGATGATTGTATCGTGGCAGGTCGATCAGGTTGCAATCGTGAACCGGAGCGGGAGATTCAATTAAGTACGAGGTGACAGCGAGGACGTGGCAGAGTGCGTCGAAGCGGGTAGGGTTTGACATTTTTTAAATGCTGCTCTTGTAAAGAGTCTTTTAGCCTTTCGAACGGCAACGCATACTCTGATCAAGTAATTTGCACCTTTCGATACAAGGCAGATGTTGCGATCAAAAATCGAATGAGCATCATTGCGATCTTTTGGCGAGCGTGCGTGGCGTGCGTCGAGCGTGCGTCGAGGCGTGAGATTCTCTCTTGTTGTGCACGTCTTCGTATGGCCATTGCGAACGTATGCGCGCTTTGTGCAGAGCTCGAAACATGGGCAACCAGATCTTCATGGGCACTGTATCGACATGCGAACGAATGCTTCAGCTTCACACTTTTTCAAGCTCTAGAAAATAGCTGAGAAATAGCTGAGAATGCGTCAGCTGTTGAGGTGGTGCGCGCGGATTGGCTTGTACAGTCTTTGCGACACGCCAGAGCAGCCGTGACGCGCCATATTTATCTGATTCTGCGGCTCCTTCTCGAACAACCGAGCTGATCCCGAGTGCTTGCGCACCAGCACTGTGACGAGGACAGCTTCACACGATCGATCGCGGTTTCGGTATCAGCGGCTCACGCACCACTACTTCTCCAAGCAGAACACACCATCGAACCCACGAAGTCTCCGACGCGAGCGTGTTGGCTTGATTGAGATGGCAAAGCAGGCTCTCGTATCGAGCAAGCTCTAGAGCGCGAGTGGAACTCGCGCTGAGTCACCACGATTCCAGCGCAGATTCACGCGAGACGGCGCTCCTCAACGTGTTTGCAAATGCGATCGAATGGCTTCAAAGGACAGGCAGGCAGGCAGGTGCTGCGTCGTCACTCGTCACCGCGCACTCGCGATCTCGCAGTTCGGGGAGGTGGACACCAGCCAGCCGCGAAAAAAAGTATCAAGAGCGGGCGAGCAAGCGAACGAGTCGAGTGAAGAGAGCGCGTTGTGCTTGATTCCTGTGCAACGGTGACTTGAACAACACACGTGTTCGCTTGTTCGTATGGTGTGCTGTGGTGCAGCAGCTTTCGCTCACCACTTGGTTTCGTGCAATTTCACCAGTTCGACATTTTTTCAAAACTGTACTGTACACGAAAGAATGAAAAGACCTCTACCCTCTCGAATGCGTTTGCTAAATCGTTTTCGAAAGGGGAGTTCGGTTTGCCGGTGTACTGAAATCGCCCGAATACAAGAGCTCTTTCGCTCTATTTATATCCACACGACAAAACGACAAGAGTCGGTTCGCCTACAAGCGACCTTCGCGCAACCCCGCAACTCGCTCGCTGCTCGCAGCGGTCGGTCGGTGAATCGCTTACTCGATCCAAGTCAAATCGACGGTCGGTCGCGCAGGTTCTACCAGCGTCTGCGCGACAAGACCAGCGTGTCGTTGGATCGGCCCGGACGGAGGTCGGGCAACCGCCCGCTTCGCCAGGCTCGGACATTTGCGCAGAAGCATACAAACGCCGAGTGCTTTCACCCCGCCGTCGGTGCAGAGAGCTCGCTCGCTCGCTCGTAACACCAGAGCCGCCATTAGCAACTCGCCCCCCTTCACATCCTCACGTACTTACGTGACGCTCGTGATCGATCGTGTGCTGCTCTGAAGCTCCAGCTCGCCCGCCCGCCCGCTCTATCGATCACTCGATCACTCGCTCGCTCGCCAGTGCGCTCTCTCTCTCTCTCTAGAGTCGGCACTTCGCAAGCCTCTCGCATTCCCCCACTAGCCCTCGCCCCGCGCACGCGAGCGAGTCGGACGCAAGAAGCACCGCTAGCAAGCCAGCAACCATGGGCAACAAGGGGTCCAAGCCCGGCGGCGCCAAGAGCATGCGCCCGCCCGTCAAGAGCGACAACCGCGGCTTCAAGTTCGGCAACGCGAACAGCGCCGGCCGCGACGCCGGCAAGAGCGCACCCGCCGCGCCGTCCTCCGCCTACGGCGCGCCGCCCGCACCTGCGCACGGCGGCCAGCAGCACGGTGGCGCGCCGCCGCCGCCGCCCTCGGACGACCACGACTGTGCGTTTCCTCCCTCCTGGTCTTTCTCTCTCTCTCGTTCCTCTGGTACTCTTCTGACACTCGCGTGATGCTCTCAACGACGGATCGCAGCGGACGTGGAGGACGACTCGGGCCCGGCGGAGCAGATCGCGGTGCAGGACATCAACGGCCCGGACCGCCCGATGACCAAGGTCACGGTCGAGGACTTCGACCTGCTCAAGGTGCTCGGCAAGGGCTCGTTCGGCAAGGTCATGATGGTGCGCAAGAAGGACACGAAGAAGATCTACGCAATGAAGACGCTGCGCAAGGCCGCGCTCATCAAGCGCAATCAGGTGCGCTCTCGGTCGAGTGTGCTTGCTGGCAGTGTGTGTGTGTGCGAGTCTGACCGCTTGCCTCCTGTCGACTCGTGCGTTCGTTCGTGCAGCTTCTCCACACCAAGACGGAGCGCAGCATCCTGCAGAGCATCAAGCACCCGTTCCTCACGAGCCTCTCGTACGCGTTCCAGACGCCGGACAAGCTCTACCTGGTGATGGACTACTGCGGCGGTGGCGAGCTCTTCTTCTGGCTGAAGAAGGACCGCCGCTTCTCGCAGCAGAAGGCGCGTCTGTTCGCCGCCGAGATCATCCTCGCGCTGCAGGCGCTGCACTCGCACGACATCATCTACAGAGACCTCAAGCCGGAGAACATCCTGCTGGACCTCGACGGCCACCTGCGCCTGACGGACTTTGGTCTCTCGAAGGAGGCCGTGTCCGGCGCCGGCGCGGCGGGCGGCACCAAGACGTTCTGCGGCACGCCGGAGTACCTCGCGCCGGAGATCCTCGAGAACAAGGGCCACGGCAAGGCGGTGGACTGGTGGAGCCTCGGCACGCTCATCTACGAGATGCTCACGGGCCTGCCGCCGTTCTACGACCAGAACATGCAGCGTATGTACGACAAGATCCTGAACGCGCCGCTGCGCTTCCCGTCGTTCATGTCGGCGGAGGCGAAGGACCTGCTCACGGGGCTGCTCACGCGCAAGGTGAGCGACCGCCTCGGCAGTGGCCCGACGGACGCCGAGGAGATCAAGTCGCACCCGTTCTTCAAAGGCATCGACTGGGAAGCCGTGATGAACAAGGAGGTGATCCCAGAGTTCAAGCCGCCCAACCGCCTCGGCTCGATGGACACGAGCAACTTCGACATCGAGTTCACGGGCGAGAAGCCGGTCGACTCGGTCGTGACGACGACGATGAGCGAGACGCAGCGCAGCAAGGCGCAGTTCCCGGGCTTTACTTATAACGAGGAGACGATGGAGGAGGCCCAGAAGGGCCACTAGGCTCTCGGGTCCGCCCGCCCGCTCGCCGCCGTGAGCTCACCGAGCCGGAGAGCCGCCGAATGAAGCTGCCGAGACCCATTAGAGAGCGCGCCGACGAGTCCCGAGAGCTTTCGTTCTTGTTCGTTGGGGGGGAGAGGAGACCGAGAGGCGAGCGTGATGCGACGCGCGCAGTGGACGATCGGAGTCCGCTGCGAGCTGGAGCGACGTGGCGCTTCCCGATCCTCTTCGAGCGAGCTGCTTCCCCCCAGTCTGCTGACGCCGGAGAGAGCGCAGAGCGGAGGAGAGCGAAGCGCACACGACAAGCGAGTAGTAGGTAGCTGTGTCTTTTCGTGTATCCCAACCAATGCAACGCACTAAGCTTTCGTGTATGGGAGAGCGGCGCCGGACTCGGCCGCCTCACAGGTTGTACCGCTCGCGCGGGTTCGTGCGCTTCTTGCCGCCCTGGTTGACGTGCACCACCGAGGCGCCCGTCGGCAGGTCCGAGTCCTCGTACGGGTTCTTGTCGCGGCCCTTGCGGCCCTTCTTCCCGTGCTTCTTCAGCCGCTTGCTCACCAGCAGCTTCTTGTCCTCCTGCACGGCGCGGTCGAAGTCGAGCGAGTCCTCCAGCGCGCTCTCCGCAGCCTCCGCCGAGGCCTCGTCGTCGCCCTCTGCTGCGAGCTCTTCCTCCGCCAGATCCGGGAACTGCTGCAGCGCGATGTAGTGGATGTCGAACACCTCCGGGTCCTCGTCCGCGTTGGGCGGCGCGTGGCAGTAGCGCAGCTTGCCGTTCACGTAGTCGCGCAGCAGGTCGCGCGCGGCGCGGGATGTGTCCGGGCCGCCCTTGCCCGCCGTGTTGTAGCCACGAAGGCGCGCGAACGCCTCGAGCAGCGCATACACCTCGACGACGTCCGTGTCCTTGGCCGACACGCGGGTGATGATCTTCATGCCGTACGTCCGCTCGAACACGCGCTTCGGGATGCGGTAGCACATGAGCTGGCACGGACCGACGTGGTCGCGCAGCTGCGAGATCGGCAGCACGCCGCAGCAGTACATCTCGGCCTTCGAGTTCACGAAGCTCGGGAACACCAGCCCCGGACAGTCGCACAGCATGATCTTGTCCGAGAGGATGAGCGTCTGGAAGTGCTTGGTCTTGCCGGGCGTCGCGCCGACTGCCACGCGCTGCGTCTTGTGCAGGAACGTCGACGCACCGAGCAGCGCGTTGATCACCGAGCTCTTGCCGACGTTCGGGAACCCGACCATGCCGAACTTGATCAGCCCCTTGTCCTTCGCGCGGAGCCCGACCTCCTCGAGCACGACACCCGCGATCGAGTCCAGGTACGCCAGAAGCTCCACGCGCGACAGCAGCGGGTACACGCTCGTCTCCTCGCTAGTCGCATCCTCGGGTGCCGACGCCGCCGTCGACTCTTCGACAACGGGTGTCGACTCGTTCTCGGCGTTGTCGGCGACTCGTTCTGTCTGCACTTCCTCGTCGTCGTCGTCGTCGTCGCCCTCATCTTCCTCGTCCTCGTCCTCCTCGCTGAAAGCGTTCGCCTCCTCCTCCTCCTCGCGCTGGATGAGACGCTGCTGCTTCGCCAGCTCGTCGATCTCGTCCTGCGCGTTCTTCGCCGAGAAGAACACGAATTCGATGTTCTTCTTCGTGAAGTAGTTGCCCCACACCGTCCTGCAACGCACAGAAGCAGCCGCGCACTCGTGAGTCATGGCGCCAAACGCTCTCTGTAGGTTGTGTGATCAGTTCGTTCGTACCGCTGGCGCTCGTCGAGGAAGTCGGACTTGTTGATGATCAAGAGCGTTCGGCGCGTCACGTCGCCTTCCTTGGCGTACGCATCCAGATCGTCGGAGCGGTAGAACAGCGGGTTGCGCGCGTCCACGATCTGCACCATCACGTCACTGCGCTCACGCACGTGCCACAGCTGGCGCCACACCTCCAGATTCTTCTCGAACGGCGTGACTTCCAGGTCCGCCGACGACTCCTCCAGTCTGGAGTCGCAATGCAGCAATGCAGCAAGGCGCAGACATGAACGTCAGTGCAAGGAGCGAATCACTCCGTCGCGAGACGAACGTGCACCTACATGGCGATGTCGCGACGCCACGCCATGAAGCTCTCCTTCTCTTTGCGGTTAAGCTCTTCCGCCGTCGTCGTCGCGTCCCAGGACGGGCGGCGGGGCACCTTCATCTCTGTGAAGCTCATCTCCGGAGCCAGCATCGTGTCGCGGCTGCACGGCACAAGCAGCAGCACCACCACCACCACCACCGACGCAGCAGTGACAACTCGTTCGTTAGCGCATGTCCGATCCACCAAACGTGCCAAGACGCAATCACGTACTCGATGACGATCGCGCCAGGGTCCTCCTCCATGATCAGGATGCTCTCTCGCACGGCCGTGAACTCGCGGTTCGCGAGCACCGCACTCGCGAGGAAGTCGTCCTGTGTGAGGAAGCCGGGTACCGCGTTAGTCAACTGTACTTTGCCTTTGAGACGCAGTGACACGTTCGATCAAGCAACGCACGAGCGAGGAGCCCTCCAGGTACGACGCCAGCGCCACCGACGCGTCTCCGCCGTCGCGAGCAGACACATGCCGCCCCGCACTGCGCGTCGATTACAAGAAACGCGCGCCAGGCGTCCGTAAAGCGCGGCATCCGTCAGTTCGCCGCGTGCCGCATCCGCTCGAGCAGCCGACGCGCGCGCACCTCGACTGGATGTCGGTCGTGTGGACCGCCGACGTCTTGCGCTGCGTCTTGATGAGCGAGCCGCCGAGCCCGCCCTTCGGCACTTTCCCGCCCGTGCGTCCCATGCTTCGTCGGCTGCGGAGCTGGTCCTCTGTGTGTGTGAGTGTGTGCTGCTTGGAGCTCTTCGCGGTGGAGACCTGCGCTGGAGCTGGCAAGTAATCCACTGGAAGCGAGCTCACGTGTTGTGACGCCGCACTTAGCCGGAGAGTCGGCAAGTGGTGAGTGAATGTCATTTCTCAGAGCCGTACGGAACCTTCAACGAGATGGCGCACTCGCTGCTGCGCTTGACGGCGACATGAACCAGAGCGGCGACGCAGCGGAGGGCGCGGCGGCCGACCCGGTGCGCATCCGCGTCGCGGTCCCGGGCGTCGGCCGCAGCGACCACAGGAAGCGCGTCGGGGCGACGAAGCGTCCGCCGCCGCCGACCAACTGCTCGAGTAACAACCACCGCCACCCCGTCGCGACACCTCAGACCTCGGAGCACTCGCGACAGCTGCACGCGTGGCCATCGACCACTGCTCCACCTCCGACCTCGCAGACTATAGTGGCATGCGTGGATGTTGGCTCGCAGCTGAGCGGGTCCGTAACGACGCCAGCACTCGCGGGGACGCGAGACAAGCAGAGCGGGTCGCCCAGTAGGCGCAGCCATCCGCTTCAACCTGCTGAGCGACGCGCGCAGACATGCTCGAGCACAGTGGCGGCTTCTCCGGCGGTCGTCCACACGCCAGAGCTGATACCAGAGCAAGCGTTCGTCCCGACGCTGGAGAAGACGAGGCGCCGCGCGAACCAGGATGCGCTCCAGTCGTTCGTACCGGGGCTGAGCTCCGTGCCGAGTAGCTTCCGGAAGGCGAAGCCGCGCGTGTACAGGAACCGCTTCACTCCGGCAGACGCGGCAAAGAGGCAGACCGAGTGCAGCGTGGTGACAACCGGAGCGTCCGATGTCGACGGGGAAGCCAACTTCGACTCGTTGGATGAGAGCAGTCAGAGGGCGGGGCTTCACGCAAGCAACAGCAGCGCACGCGCCGGACTCGGGTACCAGGAAAAGGTCGCTGTCGTGTCGCTTGCAGACCTGGAGGACGAGACTGTGCTCATGCTCGACTTCCACGCCTCGACTCGTCGACGTCGGCGGGAGGCACTGGCGACGGACTCGTCTGAGAGCGTGGCGAGGAGCGACGTTGCTCAATTCAGCGTGCGCTTCCTCGCGTGGGGTGACCTGAGTGACGCACAACGTCGACTCGAACTGATGGCGGCAACGAAGTCCAGATGCGTGCGGGACGCAGCAGCAAGAGACGCGGCTTTCGTTCCGTCACTTGAAGACTTCGAGAGCCGCGATGTGAAGGTGCAGCTGTCGGTGCACGCGTTCAGCCGATGGTACTCTGCGGTGCATAACCACCACCATTGGGTCCGCGAGCGCTTCTTACTCGAAGAACTCGTGTTTGCTGCGGCTGATCCAGAAGCGCACACCGAGATGGCACAGAGAGGCGTTCCGGTTCTGTCGCTCGAGTATGTCGGTGTGCCGAGCTCAAGAGAGTGGCATGACTTCGTGTTGTGGTATTCCGGAGCGAGCGAAGAAGTTCGTAAGGAGCGACTGGAATCACGATCACGGTACCTGCAGCACCGGCTTCGAGTGGTTCGAGAAGTCGAGCAGAAGCTGAGCGAGAGAACCCACTCCGGTGGTGACGACCCACAAGTGTTTGTGTTCGAGACCTTCGAGTGGACACTATCGAACGAGTCGGAGGACTTCATGTCATGGGAGAATGCGAGTCAGGCGAACCGAACGAAGGAGATCGCATTGGCGCTGCTGGACCCTGATATCCAGATCGCAGCGATGATGAACGAAGTCGAGCTGCCAGACCTGTCCTGCGCGAGCTTGGAGGACTTCGACCTGCTCGCGCTCGCCGGGAAGTTTGTGCCGTGGTGGGCTGCACAAGGCAACAAGGCGCGCTTGGACTTCCTCAATCGTGAGGTCGAAGATGCTGCAGCGGACGCATCGATCCACACCGTTCTCTCTCAGGAACTCGGCGACGGTGAGATCGGCGCTGAGCTGAGCAGCGAGGACTTCTTGCGAGCGTACTTTCAGTCCGACGAAGTCCGGCTCACGTTTCTGAAGAGGAGGCTCTTCTACATGAAGCGCAAGAGCCGAATCGCGAGTGTTGCGAAGTACGGGAAGTTACCTGATCCTATCGTCTTTGAGACGCTGCCGCGACCGCTGTCAGTGGGGTTCTGCTTTCCGAGCATCGACGAAGCGCAAGTCGAAGCCGCTGCAGAGAACGAAGAAGCAGCGCTGAAGGAGGATGCAGAGCAAGAGAGCGCGAGTGATGAGAACCTGACTGCTACCAGTCTCGGGAGTCAACACGATCAAGACGAAGCGAGCGCAGTGAACGTCGAGGATGAGCTCCGGCGCGCCGCACTCGAAACCGAACTGATGCTCGTCGAGGACGAACTCTCTCGCGACTTCAACGCGCAAATGATGGAGGTGGAGAGCGACGACGACGACGACGGCAAGTCGCTCACGCCACCGAAGCGAACGGACTTCAGCCGCTCGTATTTCTTCGGGAACCTCCCCCAGCGCTTTCGTCTGCCGTCGAGCAACTGGCACTCTGGCAGCGGCATTGACAACGGTGACGAGGAGATTGAGGAGGAGGAGCGACTGGAGCAAGAACGCGAGCGGCAGCGCCTGCTCGATCAGCAAGAAGCAGAGCGCCTGGCGGAAGAGGAACGGAAAGCCGAGCGAGCACGAATCGAGAAGGAGAAAGAAGACAAAGCGCTGCAGATGAGGCGAGTCCGGCAGCTCGAGCTGCGAAAGGTTATGATCTATCAGTCGGAGCTCGAAACGAAGCGGCGAGAAGAACGGGAGGTTCAGCGTGTCGTCGACAAGCTAAAGCGACTGAGGGACGACGAGGCGAGAGAGAAAGCGAGGGTCGAGCGGTTGGCGAGGGAGCAAGCAGACATGGAGCGAGAGGACCACCTGGCAGCTCAAGCACACAAGGAAACCCGAGATGCCATTGTTCAGGCAAAGCGCCGGCAGCTGAGCGAGTTGGCGCTCATGAATGCAGAGGATCACTGGTCAGCTCTCGTTCAGCAGGAGTTAGCAGCTCGAGAGCGAGACGAGAGCGAGCGGCGACTGTACCTGACCGAGCTGTACAGCTCGTTCGAGCCGTTCTTCACGTCGTCGAAGGAGCCATCCGAGGAGTTCCTGCCATCCATCCAGCGGCGATGCTTGGAGCGAGAGGAACGACGACGGCGAACTCGACTAACGACAGCCCCGTACACGGTGCCGTACGCGGACTCGCTGGTGATGGACGACCTCGAGCAAGAGCCGTACTTGGCAAGAGACTCGAGGAAGTTCAATGTGCTCATGGGGCTGCCGGTGCGGTCGTCACAGAGCCGAAAGCGGATGCAGCTTCCGAGCGAGACAGACATCTGCCGGCAGTACCAGAATCTGGACGACGACACGGAGAGCGTTGAGATGCCATCTCCGTTGCCGAGTGCCTTGCCGGCGCTGGCCCCTCAGCAGCAGCCGCGGCGGCAGAAACGTAGTTCAAGACCCAAGACGCACGCTGCATCACGCGAGGGTGTGGCCGACTTCAGCACACTGGAAGCGAAAGAGCCCCGCACCAAGGCGAACGCGTCCAACAAGAGTCACCAACACCCGCAAGCCGCGCTGCCATTTTTCAAAGGACACATGGTCGTTCGAGGAGAGGGCAAGCACGCGCGCTCGAACGACTACGCGTATCATCACCACACGTGATAAACACCCGCTAGCTCTCCATCGCGGCCTCCGGGACGTCTTCTGCACTCGCTCTTGCCGCCTGTGTCCACACAGCCACAGCAGCAAGACGAGACACCGTTAAGCGACGACGACGATCACCACTAACCCGCTCTCCAGCGCCGCAAACCGTTCCGCTCAACGCACCTCCAGGATGTGCTGGATCTGGACGCCGCCCGACCTCGCGTTGTACTGGAACAGAATCTTCGTCCAGCTGTCCGCGAGTGCGCGCTGAGGGGAGCAGCGCCTGTCGAACGCTAAGCCTGCCAAGCGTGGCTTCTGGTCCGCTGGGTCGATGTAGCCGTGATCGAACGAGAACCTGGCCAGATCCCCTTCACTCAGCTGCACCAGCACAAGGCAGACGGCGTCAACGATGCTACTACTCTTCCCACAGTGTGAACGTTTCTCAGCCAGCACTCGCACCTCGTGCTGCTGGAGGAACTCCGTCCCGGCCGAGAACAGCGCGATACCCTCGAGAGTCGTGAAGCTGCTCGCCTCGTCCAGACGCAGCACGATGCTCGGCTTCTCCGTGTACACAAAGTACCTGCTCGTGTTGCCATCTTTCCAGACGAGCGCGAGCGGCGAGAGACCGAGTTCGTAGTGCGCTGCCTTTAGGTAGAAGAGCAGACCATCTCTGCAGCGCCACGAAGAGCACGAGTGTGTGAGTGCCGCACCAGTCTGTTGGATCCAATGCACTCGCACGCACTTGAGGAACGGGAACGTCGTCGAGTACGCCTCCGTGATCCCGTGCGCGTCGCTCTCGTAGCACGGAACCGGCTGTGCACGCGCTTCCACGTCAACGGCTGCTCGCCCTCCGACATCATTCGAACGATGAGAGGAGCGCAGGTGCGCACCATGAAGCGGAACGGGTTCGACTGCGTGACGGTCGAGATGTTGCCCTCCGAGAGTTTGTCCCGCAGCCAGTACAGGCGGAACTCTGTCGTGCAGTTGTACAGCAGGTAGCCCTGTGTGCGCGTGAGCGAAGCGTGCGCGAGAGGTGAGTGGCCCTCCATACGGGTAGTGCGTACTGTACACAGCGCACATACCTTCCAGCACATGACGTCGAGCACGTAGAACGTCGAGTCGTGCTCGTGGAAGATGCAGTCGAGGATACAGTACGCCTCGGTCGACGAGTTCGTCTTGTACGAGCCGCTCGGCAGCGCCGACGGGAACTTCTTCAGGATCCCACCAGACGGGATCCGCGCGACCGTCAAGCCCCTGCCCGAGCGTCAGCCTCTCGCAGGAGCACCGGGCGCACCCCAGCGCAGCTGCTTCACGCACCCGTTCGCGACCACGAGACAGCGCTTCCCCTCCGGACGCGGCAGCACGTACCACCCGGCGCCGATCTCGCTGCCTCTGCCGTTCAGATCGCGCGGCACGTCGACCATCCACTCGGGCACCATGAGCTGCTTGGCGAAGTGCTCTCGGCGCTGCTTCACGCGCTCCTCGCGGGTTCTGCGCTTCAACGCCGCGGCCGCTGACGACGACGACGCGTCGCTCGCACCGCTGCCGCCGTACGTGCTGCTGATCTCCATGCCGTCTTCGCCATCGCCCGCTGAGGTAGCTGCTGGTGGCGTCACGCTGCTGTTGCTGCGGTGATCGCGGCGGCGGTTGCGCTGGTTTCTCCGCTTGGAGCTGTTGATGCCGCCGCTGCCGCCGTGCTCCGCGTCAGAGGACGAGGCGTCGTTGTCGTCCGCGAGCAGCTGGCGCGCGTGCTGCGCGAGGTCGCGACGCGCCTGCCGCTGCTGCTGCAGCACCGCCTGGCGCCGCGCCGCCGGGTCGCGCATCCACTGCTGACGCTTCACGGCGGTGCGCGGCGCCAGCGGCTGCTGCTCGAGCGCCTCCTCCTGCTGCTGCTGCTGCTGGGCGGAGGAGAGCATCTCGTGGTCGTCGCTGTCAGTCTCAACGGTTCGCCTTCAGTGAAAAAGTGTCAGAAATTGATGGACACGTTGACTTCCTGGTGTCGATGGTAGTAGTGAGGTTCTTGCGGTGCCTCCGAGCAAGGAGCCGATGGGCCTGAGGACGAGCACGAAAGGGACGAGGCGATGACGAGCGAGCGAGTGTGGCAGAAGTCGCCACGAGCGCTGCAGCAAAACCGGAGGCGAGAAGTGCGATGTCTTCGGGTGTCGACGTGCCCGGCAACACCGAAGTCCGCT
>JAASGM010000035.1:0-52913 GCA_023334215.1 Globisporangium cystogenes | reverse complement strand
TCAAGTACTTCTACTTCGCGGGCTTCGACGAGCAGTGGAAGATCGCGACCGAGCACGCGAATAGCACCGTGGAGGCGTACTTTGGCCTCTTCAAGCAGAACGGCGAGCTCAAGGCCGAGTACCAGGCGCTGAAGTTCGATGGGTCTGTGGCATCGACCGCAGCGGCTGGTTCATCGAGTTCCGCGGTTGATGCCATCGCTGTCTCGAACTCTGTCAACAGCAGCGGCAGCTCCAGCGTGGATGCTGCTGCCGGATCATCGGCTTTGTCGAAGTCTTTGAGCACCACGCAGACGGCCTCGGCGGCGTTGAGCGACTGCGATACACTCTTCAAGTCGGACGATGGATCGGTCGACTGCGATACGCTCTTCGGCAGCAGCAGTGGAGCGGCCACGCCAAGCGCTGGCACTTCCGACGCTGCTCAAGACGGGTCGGTCGACTGCACCTCGCTCTTCGACTACTCCGCCTCGTCCTCTGCTGCTACTGCTGCTGGGAGCGCTGGTAGCACGACTACCGGATCGGTCGACTGCGATATTCTGCTCACTGGCGCTGACGATGCAACAACCTCGCCCACCGCCACCACGACCGGAGTCTCCGCCACCACCACCAGTCCGTCGTCCACTGTTGACTTCTCTGCTCTCGATTCCTCGGACGCTGGCAACGCCGCCGCTACGACTGGGGGCTCCACCCAAAACTCAGACGCGTCCAACACCGGCACCGCCAGCACCAGTAACAACACCAGCACCACCGGCACTTCCTTGGCTACCGGAGCAGAGGCGGGCACGACAACTTCCGTGGCTGCGGATGCCACGAGTGACGGAGCAGAAGCGAGCTCGATCGTGGCCACCGACGGCTCTGCTGACTGCAACAAGCTGTTCGACCCGGTGACAACCGCGCCGAGCAACAGCGACGGATTGGACTGCAACACGCTCTTCGGTTCCGATGCCGGCTCAACTTCGACCGTGGCAGGCGACAGTGATGGCTCTGCGGACTGTAACACGCTCTTCGACTCGAATGCGAGATCTTCCCAGTCTGGAGGCTCAGCTGACTGCGACACCCTCTTCGTCATCCCCTCACCGTCCGAGCCAACCACCACCGCCGTGTCGTCCTCGAGTGGAAGCCTCGCTAGTGGTGCGGCGACGACGACCACAGCCAGCACAACGACGACGACAACGACAACCGCGGGGTCGACCACTGCGGCGGATACAGACATCACGGTCGACAACTCGGTTGTCGGGACTGTTGTCGCTGCCTCCGATGCCGACACCGCCACGGCTGCAGACAGCACTGTGGTGGTTGCAGCGAGCTTGGATGGTGCAGCAGACTGCAACACGCTGTTCGGCCCAGTGACAGCATCGCCCAGCGCCAGCAGCGGATCGCTGGACTGCAACACGCTGTTCGGCTCGGACTCGGACTCACCAACCGCGGCATCTGTGGACTGCGACTCGTTGTTCGGCGGAGTCGCAACGACAGCTCCGACGCCAGTGCAGGGGGTAACGGCAGCGAGTAGCTCTGCAGACTGCGACACGCTCTTCGGCTCTGTCACGGCGGCTCCGAGCGACAGCAGTGGATCTGCGGACTGCGGGGGACTCTTTGCCGGATCGGCGTCGTCGTCGTCGTGAGCTCGGAGTCGAAGCACTGGAGAGCATGACTGCAGTCGAGACACATGAGAGCGGCGGAGACTGAGAGCGCGTAAGGCAACATAAAGAGAGTGTGAGAGAACGAAGATGCATGCGCACGACGACCACAGAGATACTTAACGGATCGCGTCGCCGAAGTAGCGAGTCGACAACAGCTTTGTGAGATAGAATCTCCACTCTATACAATTGCGTGATGTGTCAGTCACTACTGGAGGTCTCCGTGCTCGATACACTTTGTCGATCGCGACGCTTGTCGATCGCGAGGCTTGTCAATCGCGACTTCGAGTGCGTTCTGTACGTCGTCGTCGCGTGCGGTCGGTCAGTTAGTCGTTCCTCCTGCGCAGCCGGAATCGCGGATCGAGAGCTCCGAGCGTCTTGCCGCGCGCGACGTCGAGGTCGGCGAGGGTCGAGTCGTTGGGCTGAGAGATGTCAGGCACAAGTTTACAAGCGCAAAACAATCAGCCGGATACTTACGACTCGGACGCGGACGACTTGTGCGAGTGAGTGAGTTCGTGAGGATCGCGAACCTCCCGTGTGTGTCGAGTGCGTTGGGCGAGTGCCTCTCGTGAATCAAGTCGGTCGGTAGCCTGACTACAGTACTGTACATGTAGCGCCACGGAGAGCGTTTCTTCAGTCAGTCGTGCAGTGCATTTCGCTCGCACCGAAAGGGTACTTTCGTGTGTAACTCGAGCTCGCTGATTGGCGAGAGCTCTTAACTCGTTGATGCGAGGTCCCGGTAATCAACCACAAGCGCGTCAGGACAGCGACTCGATCGATCCAAAGTCGAGATCGACTCGACGGACGTCGACTTCAAGACGCCTGGATCGGCACCAGCTTTGATTCTCCTCGTGGAGAGCTGCTGAGGTGGCGCGAACAGGATTCAAAGAGCGATCGGCTCGGGACACACACTTGCGATGGAGGCCACGTAGCAGCAGATTGCACCGTCGAGTGCGCGTCGAGTGAAGATTGTCGAGGCGAAGTCTCGATAAAAGGATCCATAATGCTGCGCGATCACTGAAAGCTATCACTTACAAATGCCAAGTGACTTGACAACTCGCTTTCATAAACAGTGCTTTTGGTATCTCGACATTCGGGAGGAACTCTCGTTCTGACTTTCTTTCGCACTCTGACTCTCTGCTGAAGGGGTCCTCCTCCCGCTCCTCATCCATCCGTTCCCGCTCTCCGCGCGACGCGAAGGATGCGTGGTCACGCCGGCGACTAATACTCGAGAGAAGGCGGTCTGGTTGCCTCCGCCGCCGCGCGTGTGCTCGTGCGTGCGATCCCGACGCTCCGCACTCGATGGCGCTCACTTTCCAAAGTGCCATCTTCTCAGCGCGCCGCCCTCCGTCGTCGTCGTTCTGAGAGATACCAGCGAGTTCCTCGTCTCCTGCCCGAGAAGAAGAACCGCCACCACCACCACCGATCAAGATGGTCCGCGTACTCTCCACCGCAGTCGCCGCCTCCGCCGCGCTGCTCTCGGCCGGCGCCGCGAGCGCCACGAAGCTCTACGGTATCAACTACAACATCCGCGCCGGCGCCGACTGGGAGCCCGAGGAGACCAAGTGCAAGAGCGCCGACGTGATCGCCAAGGAGCTCGCGCAGCTCAAGGAGATCACGGACACCATCCGCCTCTACAGCCTCACGGACTGCAACCAGGCGTCCAAGGTGCTGCCGGCGGCCACCGCCGCTGGACTCAAGGTCTCGCTCGGCCTCTGGGTCAGCCCGGACCCGGCCGTGTTCGACGGCGAGAAGGCCAAGCTCGAGGAGCTCATCGCGCAGGGTGCGATCCCGCAGGACACGCCCGCGATCTCGGTCGGCAGCGAGGCGCTCCTGCGCAAGGACGTGAACGCGACCGTGGCGATCGCGAACGCCAAGGCGGTCAAGGCACTGTGCGTGGCCAAGGGCGTGAAGGCGCCGATCACCATCACGGACACGACCGAGATGTACCTGCGCAACCCGTCGCTCGTCGACGCCGTGGACTTCGTGTCGCCCAACATCTTTCCGTTCTGGGACAAGGTCGTGGCGCCGAAGGGCCCGGAGCAGCTCTACGGCAAGCTCCAGAGGCTCGCCAAGATCACCAAGGGCAAGGACATCGTGATCGGCGAGACGGGCTGGCCAACCGACGGCTCCGTGCCTTCGGGCAGCAAGGCGTCGATGGAGAACGCCGCGACGTACTTCAAGGGCTTTATGGCGCTCGCGAAGAAGTACAGCATCAAGTACTACTACTTCGCGGCGTTCGACGAGGACTGGAAGCTCAAGAGCGCGGCCGAGAACTCGGGCGTCGAGCCCTACTTTGGCATGTTCGACAAGGACGGCAAGCTCAAGGAGGCGTACTCGTCGCTCGCCTCGACCGTGACCGTGGCTCCGACCGTGGCGCCGACTGTGGCTCCGTCGACGTCGTCGCCTGATGGCGGCCTCCCGACCGAGGGAGCAGCTACGTCGACGCCGGCGAAGGCGACACCGAGCGCGACAACGGCCGCTCCGGCGAAGACGTCCGCTCCTGGCAGCGGCTCGAAGGGCACGATCGGGTTCCCTGGCGCCGCCGACGACGAGTACAAGCCCGGCGTCGTGATCGGCGGCGGCGGCGCGGCGCAGAACGATAGCCCGAAGACCGGCGCGTCGACTCCGACGGTGGCCCCGACGGTGGTGCCTGGAGCGACCGAAGCTCCTGCGGCTGCGACGACCAAGAAGCCCAAGCACAAGGACTGCGACGCGTAGACCGTGTGATGAGCGAGCGAGTGAGTGAGTGCGAAGTCGTGTGTGTCTGTAAGGATGGAAACACCGCACGTGGCTGTAAACTGCGTTCTGTACCTTCGCGCTGCCTCCCGGTCACCCGAGCGCCGCGAAGTTGAGAGCGCGATCGATGTCGTGACGCTCTCGGGGTCTCGAGGAGAGAGAGATCGTCCTCCGGTCCTCGGTTGTTGGCGAGTCAAAAGCCCCTTCTCGATTGACAAAATTCCATGTTGAATTAGGCAAAAATCAGTGTTCGAAATGTCATGAAAAATGTTTCAGTGCGTTTGCCCTATTTTCTTTAGTGTTTCAGTGTGTTTGCCCTAGTTTTGTCACTCGCCGAGCCCCTCTTTCCAAAACCCCAAGAGCTCAATCCTCTGCGAGACGGCGGCGGCGATGGACGACGCGGCGCAGCGCAGCCTGCTGCTCTGGGTGCGTTCTCTCGCGGCGGCCGCTGACCCGCAGGCGCGCGACTCACCTCTCTCTACACGCACACACGCGCGTTGCAGCTCCAGAGTTTCGAGGACGTCGGCGGCGCTGGCGTGGCGGCCATGGGCGACCTCTGCGACGGCGTCTTCCTCGCGCGGCTCATGCACCGCATGTACGGCGTTGGCCCGTATTTTGTTAGTAGGGACGCGCGTTTTGTTACAAGTGACTAATCGGAGGTGCGGGGCCGACAGCGACCCGGAGTACCTCAACATGGAGCTCATCAACGAGCAGGCGGGCGGAAACTGGGCGTTGGCGGCCAGCAACCTCAAGGCGCTGCTGCGCGCCGTGGAGCTCTACTACCACGAGGAGCTCGGGCAGCTCTGCGAGGCGAGCGAGCTCGTCGACGCGCACCTGGTGGCCAAGGAGGGCGACGTACACGAGGTCGCCAAGCTCGCGGAGCTTGTGCTCGGCTGCGCCGTGCAGTGTCCCGGGCGCTCCGAGTACATCCACCCGATCATGCAGATGGACGCGTCGGCGCAAGCGAGCATGATGCACCTGATCGAGAGCATCATGCACCGCTTCCAGCTCACGTCGCCCGCCGGCGGCAGCAGCGCGCGCGGCTCACAGGCGAACAACTCGTTCTCGTACATCAGCCACGAGGGCGAGACGCCCGAGAGTCTCGCGCTCCAGCTCACGCACGCGCTCGAGAAGGTCTCGTCCATGGAGCTCCGCGTGCTCGACATGGAGCGCGAGAAGCGCGAGCTCACGGAGCGCCTGGAGGACGCGGTGCTCGAGAAGCAGGCGCTCGCGAGCACGTTCGCGGCGCTCGCGGACGAGCGCGACAAGCTCGTGGGCGAGCGCCAGAGCACGCTCACGCGCGACAACAAGAAGATCCAGCAGATCGTCGAGGGCGAGGTGCACGCGCTGACGCTGCAGCTCGAGGAGAAGAGCGAGGAGCTGCAGCGCGTGCGGCGCGAGGCCACCGAGCGCCTCATGGTACTCGAGAACGAGGTGCGGCGCCAGGCGGACGAGCTCGACATCTCGCGCTCGCGGCTCGGGCAGCTTGCCAAGCTCGAGGCGAGTGTGGCCAAGTACAAGAAGAAGCTCGAGGAGATGAACGCGCTGCGCAGCCAGGTGAAGGACCTCGAGGTCCATAACGCGCAGTACCTGGACAAGGTGCTCGACCTCGAGAGCACGGTCAAGACGATGCCGACGCTCAAGGCGCTCGTGGAGAGGTACAAGAACCAGGTCGTGGACCTCGAGACCGCGAACGTCGAGGCCGTGGCGAACAACCAGGTCAAGGACCAGAAGGTCCGCCGGCTCCAGGAGGAGCTCGACAGCGCGCTCGGCGGGAAGGAGTTCCTCGAGAGCCAGGTGGAGGAGCTGCGCAGCCAGCTCGCGAGCGCGCAGCACCGCGGACAGGACGACGCGGCGGCGGCAGCGGCGGCTGACAGCAGCCTGAGCGCGGACGTGCTGCTCGGCCGCGACGGCGGCAGCTCGCTGCGGGAGCGGATCGCGCGCTTGGAGCGCGAGAACGAGCAGCTCAAGAGCGGCGAGGAGAACGCGGAGGTGACGCACCTGGCGAGCGAGCTGGACATGGCGCTCAAGGCGAAGGAGTTGCTCCAGTTCTCACTGCTGCAGGTGAAGCAGCAGAACGAGGAGCTGAGCGACCAGCTGCGGCACGCGCGGCAGCAGCACGCGAAGGCGCCGAATGCGGCGGCGGCAGGCTCGCACAGTGTGGGGGCTGCCACGGCGTCTGTCCAAGCGGCAGCGGTTCAGACAGAGGACACGGGGGCCGCGCCGGGAGGACACGGCGGCGTGGCGGGCGTTCCCGGCCTCGCGCCGCTCGCGTCGATGGGAGCCGTGCAGGACCCGCGCCTCGTGGCGTCCTCCGGCGTCGTGGGAGCGCTCTCCCAGGCTCCGACGAGCGAGACTGCGAGCAGCGGCGTCGCCGCGACCCAAGTCGCCGTGTACGAGGAGAAGATCCAGAAGCTGGTGAGTGGTGCGCCGGGGGCTGTCGGCGCTGACCAGCGGCAGCAGCTGCTTGCGGCCGCCGCACTCGCGCGGATCCGAGAAGGCGGGTGGGAGAGCGCGCTGGACCGCGTCCAGCGGCTGCTCTTCTCGCTGCTCGCCTTCGTGGTCGGCGTCGTGGCGGCGCACACGTCGACCACGAGGCGTGTAGCAGCCGCAGCTCCGTCTGCATAGCGGCGGTCGCGTCGATGACGACGAGCAGGAGGCGAGGAGGACGGTGGACAGCAGGCGGAGGGGAGGGTGGGTGGACAATACCAGCCGCAGATCAGCTGTCGAAGTTGGTCGGAGCGTCCCCCGGCTGCCCGCCTCCTGCTGCTGCTCGCCATCTGTCCGCCTCGCCTCCGCTGTCTGTCCACCTGCTCTTTCTCTGTCGCACAAGCTGACGCTGGTGTCTCGTTGTTGGTGGTGTCTCGTTGTTGGTGTTGTCGCTGAGCAGCAAGCGGAGGCGGAGGTGGCCGACTCGATGCGCGTGGCGGTCGCGGAGCTCACGAACCGGCTGAAGGACAAGGAGTCGGTCATCAACGAGCTCGCGGAGCAGCGCGCCAAGCTCGAGAACTACACCAAGAAGACGCTGCACGCCGTGCAGACCAAGTACATGGTCGCCGTGAGCTCGCACCGGAACCAGCTCAACGAGAAGCAGGAGCGCGTGGACCTGCTCGAGAAGAAGCTCAAAGAGATCCGGACGTCGTACTCGCGCGAGCAGGCGCTCATGATGTCGTCGTTCTACGAGGTTGGTGCCCGTGCGGTCGTCTGCTGCTGTTGTCGGGTTGTATGTGACACTGGTGGCCACTCGGACGCAGATCGGCACCGAGATGCAGCGCCGCACGATGCTCCCGCAAGGCCAGGGCCAAGGCGCGGGCTCGTGGCTCGCGAGCAAGCGGACAGAGGAGCGCGCCAAGAGACGAAACCTGTAGCGAGGCTGAGCGGTCGACCGCGGTGGAGGAGCAGAGCGGAGCAGAGGATCATGAAGAACCGGTTCGTGGAGGAAAGGAAGAGAGAGAGAGGATGCCGAGTGCTCGTCTTGTGCGCGTCGGTTGGTGCGCGTGTCGTCGGCGGCTGCGTGGCTTGCGACGCGCGCGCGTCGCTCACTCGACGACGCTCACGCCGAGGTTGACGAGCGCGCGGGTCGCCTGCTGGCATATCCGGTCGTTCGGCGAGCGCACGAGCCCCTGGAGCGCGTCCACGCCGCCGAGGTCGATGATCAGCTGCTTGTTCTCCGCTGGACACCGTCGCCAGCACACACACACGTGAGCACACACGCTTCTTCCTCCTCCCCATGCTTCACGCGTCAGAGGAGACGCACGGTTGACGGAGAGGTTGCGCAGCGCACGCGCCACCTGCGACTGCAGCTCGACGGACTCGGAGCGCGCGCCGTCGATGATCGGCTTGAGGCCGCCCTCGCGCGCGATCTCCACCTCGTTTGCGTCTGCCAGCCAGTCGGTCAGTCAGTCAGTCAGTCCGCCGCTCGTCTCGCGACCAGCGACCAGCGACCAGCGCACCGTTGACGGCCAAGTTGGCGAGCGCCGCGATGGCTTCGACCGCCACGCCGATCTGCTTGGAGCTCGCGAGCGCGATGAGCGGCTTGATGCCGCCGGCCTTGGCGATGCGCTCCTTGTTGTCGACTGGGAGGCGGTCAGCTGCCCGGACGAGCGAGGACGACGTCGCAGAAGCAGGCGCCACGCACCGTTCACGCCGAGGTTCGCGAGCGCCTTGGCCGCCTGCCGCTGCACGTGCTCGTTCGGGCTCTCGAGCAGGTCGATGAGCATGTCGATGCCGCCTTCGGTCGCCATGCGCGACTGGTTGTCCGCTGCGCACACGCCAGCCGCCATCGTCAGCAGCGCCACTCGCCCTCCCCCCCCCCAGCAGCCGCGTCAGACGCACAGTTGACCGAAAGGTTCGCGAGCGCGTGCGCCGCCAGCCGCTGCACCTCCGTGTCCTTCGACTGCGTGAGCGGCAGCAGCAGCTTGAGCCCCTCGAGCTCCACGATCTGCACCTGGCGGTCGGCTGCCTCCTCCCATACACGCGCATGTCACCTCTTCCTCCTCCCTCTGGGTGACGTAAACACCGCCACACGCACGCACGCTTGACGGCCTCGTTCGCGAGCTTCTCGGCCACCTCGCGCTGCAGACTCGTGTCCGCCGACTTGGCGTACACGATGAGCCGCTGCAGGTTGACGCGCAGCGCCTCCGTGAAGGCGTCGTCTGCAGGAAGGGGGGGGGTGTCAGACACCGATCGACGCGCCGCGCTCTCCTCTGCCGCGTGCTGCGCGACACGCAGGCGGACACGCGCGCGTACCGGAGCCGTCCTCCTCGAACGTGAACTCGTCCTTGCTGCCCTTGGCGCTCGCGTTGCCCATACTGCTTGTCGCGGCTTTGCGAAGTGCGACCTTTTGGCTCGGATATGCCGAACGAGAGGCCGGGGAGGCAGTTCGAGAGGTGGATGGCGCGACTCTTCGGAGCTCTTCGGTCGACTAGCTAACCAAGAACAGCGGTGATGCGCTGCGCCGGCGACGACGACGACGGCGACGAGGCCCGCGACGCCACCGCGCGCGCGTCACCACCACCACCACGGTCACTACCAGCGGCGGCCGTGTCGCCGATGGCGCAGCCGATGGCGCCCGCCAGCGAGCTGCAGCGCAAGCGCCGGTCGTCGATCGAGGGCGACACCGTGGACGGCTACATGCTGCTGCACGTCAAGAAGCCGCGGCGGCAGCTCTTCGCGGGCGGCGCGAAGCCGGCGTTCTACGTGGTCGCGGACGCGCGCAAGAGCGTGCTCGAGGTCTTCAGCAACGAGAGCAGGAGCGAGCGCATCTACGCGCTCTCGCTCGCCGGCGCGCGCCTGGGTTTCGAGGCCGACGACGCCGCCGTCGTGCTCGACAAGTGCTTCTGCGTCGAGGTGCGCGCGTGGAAGAAGCGCAACACGCTGAGCCTCAAGCACCAGAGCTTCGTCTTCTTCGAGGAGAACCAGCTGCGCATGCTGCGCTGGGTCAAGTGTATCCACCTCGCGATCAAGTTCAGCGCCGACCGCGCGGCCGACCGCGAGCTCTTCCGTGCATCGAGCGCGTCCGACCGGCCGCCGAGCAGCGTCGGCAACGACGACGAGGAGCTGGGCCAGAGCGACCGCCACTCGCACTCGGCGGCCGACGCCAGCGAGTGCAGCGGACACAGCGCGAGTCTGCGCAAGCGGCTGGCGATCGACCCGTCGGCGCCAGTGGTCGCGCTGCCGAAGGAGCCCAAGACGCCGCTCGACCGCCTCAACGCCATGCTCCACCCCAGCAAGCAGCTCCGGAGCCCAAAGTCTCCTTCCGGCAGCGAGTTCGACGGTGCCGGCACGAGCTGCTTCGGCGCCACCAGCAGCAGTGGGAACAGCTCGGCCGCTGCTGCGAGCGCCGCCAAGCCGCTCAAGGAGAGCAAAACAGTCGCCGCAGTCGCCTGTGCGCTGCTCTCCCCGAAGATGCTGAGCTCGGCGGGGCCGTCTTCGGCAGCGGCGTCGGCATCTTCGTCGTCTGCGCATACAAAGTACCCGTTCTACAGCGCCAAGGCGTCGGTCTCGAAGTCTGGTGGAGCGGGCGGCAGCGGCTCGCGGTCCTACGGGATCCACTCGCCGTTCTCGAGCGCGTCCGAGTCGAACATGGCGGCGCGGAAGCGCGACGACCGCACAAGCGGCGCGACGTCCTCGGCCGCGGCGGCGAACGGCAGCGAGGACGCGCACTTCGACGACTTCCGCTCGACGCGGCTGCGCGAGTACGCGGTCCCGCCCAAGATCCAGCGCCGCCGCGGCATCGACGCAGACGAGTCGCCGCAGAGCGGCAGCGAAGGGAGTGCGAGCGGCGCGATCACCGCGAGCCAGACGCTCGACAACAAGATGTCGTTCGTCCTGAGCCGCCTCCTGGTGCTCTGGGTGGCGTTCCTGGGCGGCGCCGTCGAAGCCTCCATCTTCCTGCCCGTCGCGGCGGCCGGCGTGTTCGCGCACGTGTGCCAGCTGCAGGACGAGCAGTTCGCCTGGGCGACGCTCGCGATGGTCGGGGTCTTCTTCGCGAGCCGCTTCCAGGGCTCGCTCGGCGGCGTCGGCGCGATCGCCGCCGTGCTCTACTTGTGGTGCTACGCCGAGTTCAAGAACCAGCGCCGGATACGCCGCGTGCGCATCGCCGCCAGGCTGCTGCAGGAGGAGCGCGAGAACTTCACACACGTCGATGTGCGTGATCGCCTGCAGTTGGGGCGGACTGCTGGCTGCTGTGGCTACTGACTTGGCACTTGCCATGCTGACGCCTTCTCTATCGGTGCATGTGCCGCTGGCGAAGATCCCGAACTGGATCTGCCACCCGGACGTCGATCGGGTCGAGTGGCTCAACAACGTCCTCGTCACGTACGTGAGTCTGCGTCGCAGGCAAAGGCTCCGGTGCGATCCGCTTGACGCGTTTCGCTGACGTCGTGTGGCGACAGCGGGTGGCCGTACATGAAGCTCGCGATTCGGGTGCGAGTCGCTGGTAATCGGTCGATCGTTCTGCTCGGGGGCTCACTACGCTCGCCGCACTCGCGCTAGAACTCGCTGATGGGGAGTCTCAACCCGCTGCTGGACTCGGTGCGGCCGCCGTTCGTGAGCTCGCTCTCGCTCGTGCGCGTCGATCTGGGCGACCACACGCCTCACATCAGCGGCGTCAAGTTCGTCCACGCGAACCCGATGACTGAGGAGGTGACGCTCGATGTCGCGGTGCGCGTCGTGGCGGACGAGAGTCTCGTGGCCGAGCTGCGCATGGTGTCGAACCTCGGCGCCGCGGCTGTCGTCTCGCTCCGGGACCTCTTCCTCGTCGGCACACTGCGCGTGACGCTCAATCCGCTCTGCGTCGACTGGCCGTGCTTCAGGTGCGCGTTGTGTAGGCTGAAGAATCACGGTTTGGAGCTCACATCGACGTCTCTGCGCTTCGCCCGCCATCCTGGTCCAGCGCGCTGAGTCTGTCGTTCACCGAGTGCGTCCCAGCACTCGCACGCCCACACGTTTGCTGGTGTCTCGAGCGGCGCTGACCCTCGGTGACTGCTGTGCGCGTGTGCAGCCGACCGGTGTTCGACTTCTCGCTCACGGCCGCGAAGATCAACATCTCGAACGTCCCGTTCGCCTCTGAGTGGTGCGTCTCGCTTGGCTCTATAGTCTCCGCTTCTTTCTCGATGTTCTGACGGGCGACTTGTGCTCGCAGGCTGCACACGTTCCTGCACGACCTGCTGAACGACTACTTTGTGTGGCCGCGAGTCGTGCACGTGCCTCTCTGGGACGAGAACGCGGTTCCGCCAGCAACCGCGACGACGCCGGCAACGATGCCAGTATCATGAGGTTGGGCGCTGAGCAGATACTGCAAGCAGATAAGGATCGTCACACAACCGCGTGTGAGTGGCGTTGCAAGTTGGTGGCGTCGCGAGTGAAAGAAGAGAGCCACGCACTGGGAATCCATGGAGTCGATCAATGTACATACGATACTCCAAGAAAAAGAACTCTCAGATAGTGGAAACAAAGTGCTTGCGCATTTAAAAATACAGCCACCTTCTTGACGAAAACTCTACTCAACAAGTCCTTGAAGCAAAGATCACATATTTTGGTAAATGACCGCATTCATCACACTAAAGAGCTGCGAAACTCTCTTCTGCATTTTACTAGTAATGAAAAAACACTTCTTTTAAAAAAAAAAAATATTTTTTAGAGGAAAAAACTGGTTTTCAGTAAAAGTGCGCAAGAAAATATCGAGCTCTTTTACTGTGAAGACCTTGGTCATATACCAAGTTTCAAGATCTTTAGCCAATCAAAACAAACAAGAACAAAAGTTGACGAAAGCTTATGAAATCCATTGTCAAAATGATGAAAGCTCTCATTTCCAAAGTTGAAGTGTTTTAGGATATGATCGCACAATTCATTTAAGTAAAATGGTATTCGTGTATCGCACTTTTAGTGATAGTCTAGATTTCTCCAGAAATGAGTCATTTATTCGTAGGTTTGGAATCCAATTGCACCAAATCAATACGCACATCATTTGTCAGGCAGACACTGATATCGTTTCTTTGTTTCTCTGTTCGGTTGCTCATGTAAATGTACTTTGTTTCTTTTCGCTCTGGTTGAGATTGTTAAGTTAAGTTTCAGTATGTTAGGCAAATTGATCACAAAATAAAAACAATAATGTTGCGAAATTTAACATCATATTCATTTATTTCGTAATATGACCATTCTGATCACTAAAAATCTACCTTCTTTTATTTATGAACATTAACAGAAGAGTACTCTTTGTTATAGCTTACTGGCTATTCGTGTTATTTGTTATTAACTCAATAGCTTCGATTTCCGAAATACAATTCTTGTACTTCGAATTGAAGCAGTTATTGTGGTCTGCTAATCGGACCTATCTGGTCTGCTACTGTAACTTGAATTTTGTTCCTCACAAGAGTGACGACAAAAGTGACGCAGTGTTTGGAAAGCTCCAACTCGAAAAGCAAGCTCGACAAGATGAACACGTCCTCGATCGCCCGCGCAATCGTGTGCCGCGCGGCTGCCGCCGCGTCCGCGTCGCTCGCGCCGTCTTCTTCTGCTCGCCGCGCGCCGCTGCAGCTGCAGCAGCTGCGGTCCGTCTCCTTGCTGCTGCCGTCCGCCGCGTCGTCGCGCTCGCGCCGCAATGCCGCTTCTGTCAGCCACCCGTTCGCGCAGGCGGCCGGCGCGGCGCGCTCCATGTTCATCCAGACGGAGCCGACGCCGAACCCGCACAGCATCAAGTTCATCCCGGGCGAGGCGGTGCTGGACGACCGCTTCTCGACCGGCGTGGTGCGTACGGCAGCCGGGGCTGTGAGGGCGTGAGGGCGTGAGAGAGAGCGAGAGCGTAACACGCCTGGTGTCCCGTGCACAGGACTTCACGCCCGGCTCGGAGGAGATGCGCCGCTCGCCGCTCGCCAAGAAGCTCTTCCAGATCGACGGTATCACGCGCGTGTTCTTCGGCAAGGACTTCGTGTCGATCACCAAGGACGACGACATGAACTGGGATGTGCGTGACGCTGCTGCTCTTGCTGCTCTTCCTGCTGCTGCTGTGCTGGAGACGCCGACGGCGATAAAGGTCGCTGACGCGTGCGTTGTGGCAACACAGGCGCTCAAGGCGGAGATCTTCGCGACGATCATGGACTTCTACGCGACGGGCGAGGCCGTCATGTCGGACGAGCCGGTCGTGACGGTGCGTGCGAACGCCGTGTGAGTGTGTATGAGGGGAAGAAGAACTCGTTGCCTCCTCACACAGGAACGCGCTCTCCCAGGACACGACGATCCTGCCGGACGACGACGAAGTCGTGGCGATGATCAAGGAGCTGCTGGAGCAGCGCATCCGCCCGTCCGTGCAGGACGACGGCGGCGACATCTTCTACAAGGGCTTTGACGAGGAGACGGGGATCGTGTCGGTGCAGCTCGCCGGCTCGTGCGCCGGGTGCCCGAGCTCGTCCGTGACGCTCAAGAACGGCGTGGAGAACATGCTCAAGCACTACATCCCGGAGGTGCGCGGCATCGAGGAGTGGGTCGACGACGCGCTCAACCAGATCAACGACAACGAGTTCAAGACGTTCGAGCAGAAGCTGCGCGCGGCGGGCGTCATGAGCGAGTAAGGCGCACTGCCAGCTCCAGTGCCAGTGCCAGTGTAGCCAGTGTATCGACATCACACACACACACGCACCAACTGTGCTCAACTGCTTTGACTTCCCCGAGTCGCCCACTAATACTCTCTACTTACTATACAGTCGCCAACGACCAGCACGCGCACCAAGCAGCACTAAGCAAGCAGCTCACACGTCGATTCGCGCTCCCGGCCATCGATCGACCGCACGCCCGTTCCTCGTTCTTGTTGTCGTCGTGGTGGCTGCGGAAAGCGATGGCTCGCGGCAGCGGCGGCGGCGGTGGCGACTAAGAAGAGCACGAGCAGAAAGCAGCAGCAGCAACCGACGACAGGGATGAGCACGCAGCCGAGCGCCTCGAGGTTCGTTCGTTCGTTCTCTCTCTCTCTCTCTCTCTCTCTACCTTCTTGCGCTCTGCTGTCTCCAACGCGGCTGCCGACCTGCTGTGCGCGCAGCAAGCCGTCTCCAAAACGGACGCTCTCGTGCGCCGGGTTGGACGAAGACTTGGACGACATCTTGCGCGGCATCAACAGCTCGTCTCCGCACCTCCAGCACCTCCCGAATCAGGGTGACGACGGACCGAACCAGCAGCAGCAGCAAGACGACGAGACACACGACGACGACGAGCAGCCGCACCACCAGCGCAAGCGCCTCAACAGCGCCGGCAGCTCGGCCGCCTTCGCACCGGCGGCGGCGACACCGTCGGGAGTAACGGCTTTTCAGGTGACGCCTTTCAACGTCGCAGCGGCGCCGCGCCAGTCCTTCGAGTTCCTCGACCGAGACCCGACAGGTTGGCGGGTTGCCGGGCTGACCACCACGCGTCTCTCGTTCGCCGCTGACACCTGCGACTCTCTTTGACTGCACAGCAGCAACGCCTCGCGCATTCCGACGAACCAACTTCGCGTTCTACAGCAGCAACAACGACAGCAGCAACAACGCCTACAGCGCGAGCAACGTCGAGTACTTCGACCCGGAGTCTCCGGAGGCCATCGCCCTCGGCGGCCCAGTCTCCGGTCTTCGGTTCGAGCCGTATCGACAACTCCCGTGGCACGGCGCGTCGCCTCGCGAGGCCGCTCTCGTGCGAGCGTTCGGCTCCGCGACTTTGCAGCTGCACGGCACCAACAGCGACGACAGCAACAACGCCGCGATCGCCAGCGAAGGCAACAGGAGAACGACGTTCGACCACCCGCTCCCGAGCGCTCCAGCGCTCGCGTATCCTCCTGGGCGGCTCCACCTTCCGCTTCAGCTGCCGCAAGGTGGCTTTCCGCCGCCGTCGCCGCAGCAGCAACCTCCTCCGCTGATCCAACCGTTCGTGACGAGAGCGCACTTCCTCCGCCACGACACGAGCAACAACAGCAACAGTGACAACAGCTACTTGGACTACTCGGATAGCTACAACAGTTCCATCCATCCCAAGCACCACCACCACCGGCAGCTCCACCGCCACCGCCACCAAGGGCACCACGTGAGCCAACTCGTCGTTGCACCAGAGTACGAGGAGAAGCCCCACGGAAACGCAGCGCCAAGCCTTCCCGAGACACCGCAGTCGCGTCTCGCGTCGAGTAGCAGCAACCAGGACGAGGAGATCGACTCGAGTGCGTCAGCAGGGGGAGAGACGGGCTCGGAGGTGGCGGCGTCTCCGACGCCTGTCAAGTGGGTGCGCGACGAAGACGAGCGGCTGCGAGCAGCTGTAGCGCGCTTTGGCGGCAAGAGCTGGAAGCAGATCGCCGAGTCGCTCGGGAACGGCCGCACCGACGTGCAGTGCCTGCACCGGTGGAACAAGGTGCTCAAGCCTGGTCTGATCAAGGGGCCGTGGACGCCCGATGAGGACCGCGTTCTGCTCGGACTCATCGCGCAGTACGGCGTGGGCAAGATCCGCTGGTGCGACATCGCCCAGCACCTCCCCGGACGCATCGGCAAGCAGTGCCGCGAGCGCTGGTGCAACCACCTCGACGCGAACATCCGCAAGGGTCAGTGGACGCCCGAGGAGGACGAGACGGTCTTCCGCTGCCAGCAGCAGCTCGGGAACAAGTGGAGCGAGATCGCCAAGCTCCTGCCCGGACGCACCGAGAACGCCGTCAAGAACCGCTACAACTCGGCCGCGCGCCGCAAGTGGCACGCGAACCAAGCAGCCAAGAAGCAACAAGGCGGCGCGCAACAAGCTGACGCCAAGCCACAGCAGCAGCAGCAGCTCCATCAACAACAACAGCAACTGCAGCAGCAGCACCAACATCAACAACAGCACCACCAGCACCAGCAGCAACACCACCAACAACAACAACAGCAACAGCAGCATCAACAGCATCAGCAGCACCGACGCGAGAACTCGTTCATCCGAAGCTCCGACTCGAGGCCGCCGCCGTTCCTCGTGAAGCCGTACCCGGTTCCCACCACGAGCTCGCTGAACGACATCAGAGTGTCTCCTCTCTCGGCAGCAGCCGCGGCGGCGGCAGCGGAGCGCACGACGCTGGGCTTGCACACGTCTCCCCCTTCGTCGTCTTCGATGTCGCCGCTGCTGCAGCTGCCACCGGGCGTCTCGCTGGCGACAGCCCCGACAGCGTCGTTTCCAGGCGCCGCGCAGCCTCACGTCGGACTCCCCGCCTTCATGTTCCCCAGCGCCGTCCCGAGCCGCGGCTACAGCTCTGTGACATCGACGGCGGCTCCAATGAACCGCCAGCTGCCTCAGTCTCCCAATGCTGCTGCTGCTGCTGCGCGGCCTCAGTTCCAGTTCCTCTCGCGTTCGCTCTCGCCGCCAATGGAGACAGCGTCGAATGACACCGCATCACCACCACCACCGAACGCGTCGGTCGCGACCGAAGACAGTGACGACACGGGAAGCAGCAACCGCGCGTCGTCGGCGTCGCCGGACCACAAGCCGCCGCTCGAAGAAGAGGACGAGGAGGACGTCGCGGCCATGGACGCCCACATGAGCCGGTTCCTCGACAGCGTCACGCTCGCACTCGACGGCGACATCATCGAGTGAGCTGCAGCCTGCATCCCATCCATCAGCCCACCACCGGACATGCGTAACGAGATGCATAGATTGGCTTCCCCCACGTGACTGCGCGCTATGAGGATACTGCTGTCGGCTGCGTCGCCGCCTCCTCGTCCGGCTCCGCTTGTTCGCCCGCGTGCTGCAGTGAGATACTGTGCACCGCACTCAGGCGCTTGTCCGCGGCGTCCTGTCCGCCGAAGAAGAGCACGTTGTCGTTCGCGTCCACCACGGCGCGGTGGCCGACGCGGCCCGGCAGAGCGAGCTGCTGGTCGCCCGCGATCGCCACCGCCTCCCACTCCCACGTGTCCGTGTTGAGCAGGAAGGCGTCGCTGAAGACCTTGGTGGCGGCGCCGTCCTCGCTCTGCGGGTCCCAGCCGCCGACGACCAGGACCCTGCAGTCGTCCACGAGCGTCGCCGAGTGGCCGGTGCGCGCCTGCGGCGGCGAGCCCACGACGCACGGGTGGAACCACGTCCACGTGTCGCCCGCGCCACCGCCGCCGGCCTGCTTCTGCAGCACGTGCACCGAGTTGAAGCTCTTCTTGGCGTCGTTGCCGCCGAAGACGACCACGCGGTCGCGCACCGCTACCGCGCTGTGGTATGTCCGCGCGCTCGGCGGCTTGCCCTCGATCTTGACGGGCTTCCAGTGCCACGTGTCGCTGTCCAGCACGTGCACCGTGCTCTGGCGATTGCGGCCGCGGCTGCCACCGAACACCACGACGTCGTCGCCCACCACCGTGCACGTGTGGCCGCTGCGCGCCGACGGCGTCGTGCCGCTCACCGCCGGCGGGTACCACAGGAAGCACTCCGTGTCGAGCACCATGATATCCGACAGCACGTCGATCTGGCCGCCGCCCATGAAGCGCTCGCCGCCGAACACGAGCAGCAGGCGCTTCGACTCGAGGTACACGGCGTCGTGCCACGCGCGCGGGATGCTCTCGCAGTTGAGCGGCTTCGACCACTCGTGCGTCTTGAGGTCGAACACGTGCACGTCGCCGAGCGTCGCCTCGTCGTCGTCGGCGCCGCCGTACACGACCACGCAGTCGCCGGAGATCTTGGTGGCGGAGTCGCCCCAGTGGCCAGCGGGGACGTTGCCCTGCACCGCGACTTCCGTCCACCGCGCGCGCACTGAAGCAGCAGCAGCACATGCAACGAAGGACGCGAGTCAGAACACCGCACTACACATGCGTGTAGCTCTTGGCGCACACGACTACCTGACGCTTTGCCTGATGCGCTTGACGCAGCGACAGGTGTTGCGAGCGGCGCCACTAGAGATCCGTCATTCGCAGCTGCAGTGGACGCCTTCGGCAGCCGACCGCGCTTCTTCTGCGACTCTGGCGTGGCCTTGCGGCCTGCCGCCGCCTTGCTCGCGTCGGGCGAGAAGAGCGTCGTCTGGACCGTGTTCCTAGGTCCCACAACCTTGCTCGGCGGCGTGGCGGCGCGCAGCGGCGGCTTGGCTTTCGTCGCCGAGCTGCCCGAGCGGCTGCCCTCTCTCTCCGAGACCGACGCGCCGGACGACGACACGATCGAGTCGACGTCCTCCGTCTTCGCCGCGACCGAGCTGCTCTGTGACGCCGTCTTGAGCTGCGCGAGCAGCATGGACTGCTCGACGTCGTTGAGGAAGTTGGGCCGCAGCCGCTTCGTTAGCAGCTCGGACGCGCTGTTGTCCGACTCACTCGCCTCCTCGTCGTCGTCGTCGCCGCCGAAGCCGTTTGAAGCCAGCGGACGCTTCTTCGTCGCTGCTGCTGGGGCAGCGGCAGTTGGCGCTGCTGCTGTGGGGGTGACGAAAAGCGGTCGGCGTGAGCTCACGCAGATGCTGCTACTACCACCTGGTACTGCTGATGTGGCCGTGTGGCGCACTATCAGACACAACTCGACGCAATTCAACGCACCGCTCTTGGCCAGCACGACATTGCCCGTGAAGTTGGCGCACTGGATCGTCAGCGCGCCGTCCCGGAAGGCGAACTGGATGCCCGCGAGGCCCGCGGGGATGTCCACCTCCACGCCTGCGCGCACAGGCGGCCGGCTCGTCAGCGCGCTGCGGCGGCCGCGGACTGTCGGCGACGCGACGCACCTTCGAACGACAGCAGCGGCATCGGCACTTGGTCGCTCGCTCGCCCACGAGCTGCTCGTTGCCGTCACGCGCGTCAACCACGCAAATTGCGAAATGCGCTTTTGAAATTAGTGCGGGAACAAAAGAATACTTTAACCAAGTCTATTTTTTGGCGGGAACCGAAAGGCCACGGTTTTCGGGAATGAAAAGTGGGAGTCGGCCAAAACCCGAGTGCTAGAGGCGATGAAGCTGGCACAGGAAGCTTGGGAAGCTGTGACTAGCACCACTGTTGCCAATTGTTGGCGACACACTGGTATCTTAGAAGAGGATATGTACGAGCTCGTGTGTGGCATGGAGAAGCTTCGCCTTGCACCACTCACAATAAAGGCGCTTTCTGGATAGCACTGCGTTAATTGATACCAGAACGTTAAAAAAACCTGATAAATTTATGCATTTGAGCCATTTTTTGGCTGTTCACTAATGAGAATAATGCCTGTACTTTAACCAAGTGCTTTCAAATTTCAGAAAGAACGCTCAAATTTCGAAAAGAATGTTCCAACTAGGTCGAGTTTTCGTGAAAGTGAAACCGTCATTTTTTTTACATGTTCCTCGCGTTTAATTATATTCTCGCGAGCCAATTTGCGTTGCAAAGTCTATTTTACTGAAAGGAATATGTCCACAAAATGACGGTTTCACTTTCACGAAAATTTGACCCAATTTCATCCTTGTTGGGTGCCTCGAAATGTGATCTTTCGGTCTCTCGAAGTCGCCAACTGAAAAGGTGGACGGCGACAAGGTGAACGAGGTGGCCACGTTCGTGGAGGACCTCGGCCTCGACTCGCTCGACGTCGTGGAGGTCGTCATGGCCATGGAAGGGAGTTCATACTCGAAACCCCTTTCAAGCGCTTCTTTCGCCGGCGGTCGACCGCCGACCCCAGGGACGCGCAGATGTTGCCCTCGCTCCACCCACACCGCACCCGCTACCAGCCGCACTGCCAGCCCCGGGCTTGGTCTCGCCGACGCGCTCAGGGCGGCGCGCCAAGGGCTCTTCAAGAGTCCTCCTCGCGGTACGGTCGTTGTATTCGAAATCCGCAGAAGTTGAAACCCGGGAATTTACCGATGGTCCTTGTGTTTGAAATGTCACGACCCATCGGTTATTTTTCAAAAATGTGTTAGTTTGTTTGCCCTATTTTACAGATGTGTTTCAGTGTGTTTGCCCTGATGAACGTCGTCGCGAAGCTCGTTCTGCGATCACTGCGATCATGAGCATGAACGTGGAGCTCCTGGACGACACGGCGCCGTTCTTGGTGTCGCCGTACGAGAGCTTCTTCTTCCTGCTGCCGCGCGTGAAGCTCACGGTCGAGAGCGGCAAGTGGGTCTCCCCGGCACCTGCTGGCGTCTTCTCTTGCGCTGGCTGCTGCGCAGGAGAAGCGCTGCAAGCGATCCAAGGATGCACTCAAAAGACGCTGACGAGCTCACTCGTGCTGCTTGCGCGTGCGTCGGATACGCAGCGGATACCCGGGCCAGGGCGGCTGCTTCTACGGTCACGAGGGCCGCTGCTTCGTCTCGCAGTACCGCGTTGTGTACGTGTCGGACACGCCTGGACACACCGCCTACCGGTCCTTCTCGCTGCCGTTCTACTGCATCCGCGACTGGAGCTTCCACGTGAGCATCTTCGGTGCGTCTCGACATCGCCTGCATCGAGGAGGAACCTGTGTCTATGTCCGCGGTGCTGTGCGAGTGCACTGGTACGTTGCAGGATTCAAGCGCTCACCAACTCGACACTCGAGCAGGCGCGAAGGCGTGGCGCGGACGCGTGAACCCGGTGCCTGGCGGCGGACTCGTCGGCGTCGGCTCCTTCGCCCTCGACTTCCTGGTGCGCGACACTCTTGGGCGTGTCGAAGCGCTCGAGTGACTTGGTACTTGGTTGGTTCGCGGCCGCACTCACTCACGACTCGTGGCTGTGCGTTTGTGCGCCAGGGCGTGGGCTTCGAGGAGTTCCGCAGCCACATCCGCCCGCTGCTCGAGAACTCCCGCCGCGTGCACGAGGAGTTCGTGCAGCGCAGCCAGCCGTCCGTCCTCGTGGTGCCGGCGAAGATCGTGGACCCGAACGCGCGTGAGCGCCGCGTCGCGTACTTTGCGCGCGAGGACCCGCTGACGCTCTTCGTGCCGGCCGCCGCGTTGAGCAGCGAGCAGCCGTCGGCATCACCGGCATGTCCACCGTCCTCGTCGTCGTCGTCCTAAGCACTAAGCACTGTACACACGCGTCCACACACACACAGATCTCTCGTTATCGAAGGTTCTGGAAGGCGGATTGGTCAAGTGTGAGGTTATTACGCGTCATTTCCCAACTGGTCGCGGTCCGCGAAGAGCTCCACGAGACGATGAGCGCGTTCGCGGGCGGCGACGCGCTGCCGTTCCACCGGCACTCGGACGTGCTGAACGCGCGCGCGGAGGACGCCGAGAGCCTCGCGCGGCTCGTGGAGGAGCTCAAGCGCCGCGGGAACGCCGCGTTCGCGAGCAAGTCGCTCCCCGAGGCCGACGCGCTCTACTCCAAGGCGCTCGAGGTGACCGGCGGCGGCAGCGACCCGCTGCAGAACCAGCACGTGTTCTTCGCCAACCGCTCGGCCACGCGCGCCGCCATGGGGCAGGCGCAGCTCGCGCTCGAGGACGCCGACGCCTGCGTGCGCCTGCAGCCGGCGTACGCCAAGGGCCACTTCCGCAAGGCGCAGGCGCTGCAGAAGCTCGCGCGCTTCCGCGACGCGCTCGCCGCGCTCAGCGACGCGCAGGCGCTCGAGCCGGGCAACAAGTCGGTCACCGCGCTCGTCGCGCAGATCGAGAAGCAGCAGAAGGCAGCGCCAGCGGCGGCGGCAGCTCCGACGACGACCACCACCACCACTCCTGCGTCTCCGAAGAAGGTGACGCGCGTCGAGGTCGCCAAGGAGGCGACGACGACAACAGCAGCAACCAACAGCAGCAGCAGTCAGGAGGCGGCGGCGGAGGACGACGAGACGATCGTCGGCGCCGTGCGCGGCTACAAGAAGCTCGCGGACGGCCGCGTGACGACGTTCTTCAACAACGAGCTGAGCGAGGAGGCGAAGCAGCTGATCGGCGACATCGCGCCCAAGAAGGTGGCGGACGCGCACGCCGTGCAGATCAAGAGCGTCGACGGCGGCTCGGCGTGGAACGTCGGCAACACGTTCGAGGAGCGCGACATGACGGCGTGGGCCACGAGCAAGTTCGAGGCGCTTTTCGCGGGCGTCGCGGTGCCGCTGCCGGCGAGCGCTGGTATCGCGGGTGTCGTGACGGCGGGCGCCGTGCGCAGCGTGACCGGCGACGCGTCGATCGCTGTGGTACGCGGCGCCAAGCGCTACATCTTCGACTTTGCGTTCACGCTCGAGTGCGCGCTGGAGCTCGCGGGCGGCGAGCGCGTGACGGGCGAGCTCAAGTTCCTGGACGTGAGCTCGGACTCGGGCGGCGAGAGCGACGCGGACGCGGTGGTGCCGAGCCGCTACCAGTCGGCGGCGGGCAAGGCGCTGCACGCGGCGCTGGCGGCGGCGGCGTCTCCGTTCCGCCAGGCGCTGCAGGCGCGACTAGACGCGTTCGTCGCTGAGTACCATGCATTCTGAGGCGCTCTGGGGAGCGTCGCAGCTCTCGTGCTGGGCACGCTGCAGGATCTGCGGCCTGCAGGCAAGCGAAGCGAACGTTCGTCATTGCCGAGGTCGCGTTCGTCATCCTGTCTGGTTAGTGACATAATACGAAACTTACAGTACATCTCGCTCACTCTTTGTCGATAAAGTGTAATAGTGAAATAAAACAGGGAGTACGACATCGATTGGATATCAAGCATCGGCACTCTGCCATCAGCTCGCTTGAGCAGCTCTTCGCGGTCGTCGCCGTCACTCGCCCGCTCTCGCTCTCCAGTTTCCCTCCCTCCTCCTCCACAGAGCAGACGCGATGGCGCAGGCGGCGACCGACGAGGCCGGGCAGACGCTCGTGGCGCTCGGCGGCATGCAGAACATGGCGTGGGCCGCCGACACGTCCAAGTTCGGCTACAAGATGCTCGTCAAGATGGGCTGGGCGGCCGGTAAGGGCGTGGGCAAAGACCTGCAGGGCCAGGCGGCGCACGTGAAGATTGCGCGCCGCTCCGAGAACCTCGGCGTCGGCTGCAGCCTCAAGCAGGCAGAGGTGCAGGGCTGGTCGGCCACCGCCTCGAGCTTCGCCGACGTGCTCAAGACGCTCAACAAGAAGTACGGCGGTGCGTCATCGACCCCTTCTCGCTGCCTGTTGGTCGTCGCTTGCACTTCTGCTGCTGCTGGTGTGTGAAGGGTGCTGACTCGTTGATCGACCGACAGACAAGAGCAGCGACGACGACGACGACGAGGAGCAGGACGACGACGAGGACGACGCGGCGAGCAACCGGAAGCGCAAGAAGCAGCTCAAGAAGGCCAAGAAGGCCAAGAAGGCGGCCAAGAAGGCCAAGAAGGCCGAGAAGAAGGCGGGCGCGGCCCCCAAGGTCTCGCGCCGCATCGTGTACCACAAGCGCCTGCGCAACAAGAACGCCAAGGGCTACGCGGCCGAAGACATGGCCGGCATCCTCGGCCAGGCGGCGGCCACCGCGCAGCAGCAGTAGGAGCCTCCCCCCTGTCCGCAGTATTTAGAAGTCGGAGACGCCGCCGTCGTCACGTGTACATCCAAAGCGTTCGTTCATCTATGCTTGCTACCTGCCTCTCCCTCTCGCTAGTCGAACCACCGCTCGCGCGTCTCCTCCGCCGCCTTCGCCGCCGCCTGCTTGTCGCCGAAGATCTCGCGCTTGTAGTTGCGCACGAGCGCGTCGAAGGACTCCTCGACCGCCAGCTCATTCGCCTGCTTGCGCTCCTTGCGCGACGGCGCCGCCTTCGGCTTCTTCGCCTTGGCACTCGAGGCGCCGCCGGTCGGGAGCGCGGCGTCCTCGCGCTTCCGCTTGCCGCCCGCCTTCTTGCTGCCTGTCTCCGCCTTCGTCGGCTGCTTCATCATCACCTTCGTCGTCACCTTCGTCGGCTGCTTCGCCTCGGCGCCGTCCTCCGCGTCCTCGTCCTTGGTGAGCGCGCGTGCCTTCTTCGCCTCGCGCTGGCGCTGGCCGCGTGACTTCTTCTCGGCCCGCGCGCCGCCGTCCAGCCCTTGGGCCTCGCGCAGCGCGCGCTCTTCCCCGCGGCGCTTGTCCGCGTCCTGCTGCCGCTTCTCGCGCAGCTTGAGCTTCCCGTGGTTCTCGAGCGCGAACTCGACGATGAGCCGCGAGCGCTCGCTTGCCGCGCCGCCGCCCTTCTTGTCGGCCGCCGCCTTGTTGCCCGCCGCCAGGTGCGCGAACGCCGGGTTGTTGTTGAGCTTGCGCAGCGCCGCGAGCGCGTGCACGTGCTCGGCGAACTCGACGAAGCCGTAGCCGCGCGACCGCGGATCCTTGCCCGAGGCCTTGGCCGCCTCCGTGTCGCGCACGACCTTGGCCATCTTGACCTTGACGGGCGCCTTGTCGCTCTTGGGCAGCAGCTCGGCCTTGACCTCGGCGCGGTCCACGAGCCGCTCGCGCACGCCCGCGGCCGCGCCGTCGCGGAAGAGCTCCTTGAGCGCCTTGTCGTCCACACCCGTGCCGAGGTTGCGCACCGAGAGGCGCAGCGGCGACACGAAGTACATGGGGTTCTTGAGCTTCTCCTTCTTCTCGCGGATTGCGCGCCGGCGCTTGTCGATGTCGAGCTTGGGGAGCTCGAGCTCCTCCTCCGAGAGCTTGTTGACGTTGATCGTGCCCTCGTACGCCAGGTACATGTTGCGCTTGTCCTGCTTCTTGCGCTCGCTGCTGTTCTCGGCCGCGAGCCGCTCCGCGTCCGCCTTGGCCACCGCGCGCGTGAGCGAGAGCATGCGTCCGTCCAGCACGAGCGCGTCGCCGTCCGCGAGCGCCGACAGCGTGAACGCGTTCTCCGCCTTCTTCTTGCTCTTCTTGCCGCCCTTCGCCTGCTGCTCCTCGCGGGCCGCCGCGAGCTGCCCGCGCGCCAGCACGCGGTCCGCGACCGCCGCGTCCTTGAAGCGCACGAAGCCGACGCCCTTGGAGAGCCCCGAGCCGTGGTCGAACACGACGCGCGCGTACTCGACGGCGCCGAAGTCCGCGAAGAACGCCTTGAGTCCCTCCTCCGTCGTTTGGAACGACAGGTTGCGGAGGAAGATTGTGCGGTAGCGCTGCGCGTCCGTGTCGGCCTTAGGCGCGGCCGGTTTGTCGTCGTCTTCGTCGTCCTCGTCCTCCTCCTCATCATCTTCGTCGTCGTCAGCCTCCTCGTCCTCTGTGCCTTCGTCGCCCGACGCCATCTCGAGTTCGTCGTCGTGGCCTTCGCCGCCGTCGTCCTCGTCCTCGTCCTCGTCCGGGTTCACCTCCATGCTCTTCGCCGTCCTCTGCTGCTCGACGTACTTGGACTTGGCGAGCGCAAAGTCCACGATCATCTCGCGCCCGCGCACCTTGACGCCGTTGAGCGCCGCCACGGCCGCGCGCGCGTCCGCGACGTCGCGGAACTGCACGAAGCCGAAGCCGCGGCTGCGGCCGAGCGCGTCCGGCGCCGCGTTCTCCGGGTCCTCGACCGGCATGCGCACCACGCGCGCCTCGAAGAGCGGCCCGTGCGCCACGAACGCTTTCTCGAGGTCGCCGTCCGTCGTGTCGAAGTGCAAGTTGCGCACGATGAGCCGCAAGCCCTCGTTCTCCTTGGCGCTGCCGCTGCCGCCGCCCGAGAGCTGCCGCACCTTGAGCATTGCGCCTTTGAAGATGTGGTGGTCGAGCTTCGCGACCGCGGCCAGCGCGTCCGCGAGCTTCTCGAACGCGACGACCGCAAACTTCTTGCCGCTCTTCGGCTCCTCCTTGAGCTCCAGCGAGGTGGCCTTCCCGACCTTCTTGATCTTCTGCGCGAGCTGCTTCTGCGTCACGTCCGCGCCGAGTCCGTACACCACGACCGACTTGTCCTCCGCGGTCGCCGCGTCGCTCTTGCGCTGCTCCACCTGCCGCAGGAACTCGCGGTGTGCGCGGCGCCGCGCGTTGCGCTCGCTCTGTACGTGGCCGTCCGGGCCGATCTTGGGCTCCGCCGCCGCGAAGTTCGGTCCGTCGCCCGCGCTGCTCGCCGGCGGCTGCGGCGGCTTCCGCGTCCTAGTGGCGACCTCGTCCGCCGCGGGCTTTGGCTGCTGCTTCTTTGGCTTCTCAGCGACGGCCGCAGGCGCTGCTGCTTCCAGCTGCTGCTCCGCTTCCTTCTTGTGCTTCTTCTCCTTCTTCTCCTTCTTCTCCATCTTCTCCGTCTTCTCCTTCTCCTTCTTCTCCTTCTTCTCCTTCTTCTCCTTCTTCTCCTTCTTCTCCTTCTTCGCCTTCTTTGGCGTCTCCTCCTGCTCCTCCGGCTGCTGCTGCTGCTCGACCACCGGCGCTTCGGCCACCTTCTCCCTCTTCTCCCTCTTCTCCTTCTTCTCCTTCTTGGGCTTTGGCTCCTCTGTGGACGCCACACTTGCCACCGCCTCCAGCGGGATGAAGTCTTCCGCTCCCGTCGCCATCTGCTGCTTCGGCGCCTCCTGCGGCGGCTGCTGCTTGTTCTTGCTGCCCTTCTCGCGCGCGATCTCTGCCGCCACCAGACACACGACGATCACCAGCAGCAGCAGCTACGGTCAGCGCCGCACTCTCTCTCTCTCTCTGCTACAACCGCATGAGCTGCGCGCGACGCACCGAGACGCATGCGGCGGCCCTGGAACTCGTGGTTGTGCAGCTTCTCGACCGCGTACTGCGCGTCGCTCTCGATGGCGCTGCTCGCATACAAACATTAAGAGCGTGAGATCGCTCCTGCCGGTGCCAAGCCGCAGTTCCCAGCAGCAGCAGCAGCAGCAGCAGCGCGTAAGACGCACAAGCGCACGAAGGCGAAGCCGCGAGAGAGCATCTCGCTCTTGCGCTTGCCCTTGTCCTTGATGACGTCGACCTTCTTCACGGGCCCGACGTCGCCGAAGAGCTGCTCGAGCTCTTCCTGCGTGACGCCGTACGACAGGTTGCGCACGAAGACGGACGCCATGGCGCTGCTGCTTGGGAGCTGCTCGCTTGGGAGGAGCTGCTGGTGCTGCTGGCGAGTGTCGGCGACTGGCTGCTGGTGGTCAAGGATCAATTGTATTGATTCGGCCTAAGTACGATTTTGGCTGGTGAGTGGCACATAGCGAGCCACCTCGAGTGGAGACTCGCTCGTGTGTGTGTCTGTGCGTTCCGATCTGACGGTCTGCAATCGCTGCTGCGTGTTGAGGACACTGGAGCTCAGTCGGGTGGACGGAGTGTCGAGAACGGAGCAGAACGATGTGAGGGGGTGGGGACATTTGAGTGCGAGGATCATCGATCAACCGGATTGCCTGCCATCTTGAAGCCTCGAAGCCGCTCGGACGCATCGCGCGCTCGAGTCGTCTGGTTGGACGCTTTCAATTCCGTCAACGAGCGAGGCTGGGGTAGCATCGCGACTTTGTCTGCGCTGTTGCGTAGCCGAATGCATTGTGCACCACCTACGAAACGAAGTTTGTCGGCCTGGCATCGCTCCAACAACGAGATCTACAAACTCTTCTGTTTGGTCCTACGGCTCAGGTCGGTCGTGACAGCACGTCACTTGCAAAGCCCTAGCGTTCGTGACAGCAGGCAGCGCTCAACCAGTGCAGCGTGCGTCCTGTGGATCTTGAAGTATGCGTGCGTGACGTTCGGGAGGAAGGTGGGCGCGATTATCAATAGCGACAAGAACACACGTTCTGTGTCGAGATGGTAGCAGCACTCGCCATCTCACGAGCGCTTCTGCTGCTGCAGACTCCGTCATCAGCGCCGCTGCAATGGACGTTCCGTACAGGCAGCTGCGGTCACCAGTGTCACGACGACGCAGGCACGGGCGTCGCGGCGGACGATGTCTGCTCTGGCTGGTTGGTGTCGCGACGGCGCGACTCGCAGGTGAAGTCTGCGCAGGGTCGATGGAGTTCTCGCTGCCGCTCACGGCCGCAGATCAGGTTGCAGCAATGGCGATCAGCGTGCAGGGCGATGTGATCGTCACCGGATGTACGCTACTCAGCGAGAGCGATCGTCCAGACCTCCCGACTTCGGCTGTCCCCGAAGCGAATGTTGCGATCTACGCGGCCAAGTACACCCGAAGCGGCAAGCAGCTCTAGCGAAGTCTGCTGCTAGTCACCCGCACCACAGCACAAGACGGCTGTGCTGGCATCTCGCTTGACTCGGACGCTCAAGAGAACGTGTTCGTCGCCGGGAGTGGCTGTAAGACACAGCCACGGAGGTTGCGCTGCTGGGACTATCGGATCCGAGGCTGCTGGGTCCGAACGCCAGCAAGACGCAGCTCACCGTCTCCAGGATCGCGGCGTCGACTGGAGACGCCAAGTGGACTCAGGAAACGGGGCTGAGTGGCGACGACCACGCGCTTGGATTCACGGCGTCCACGTCCAGGTTGCTGGTCCTGGGGTATGGAACGACGCTGGACAGTCCCACGGCGTGGATCTCGTATGTGCGCAAGCTGGATGCGAACTCGGGCTGCCTCCTTCCTCTCTGCGCAAACGCGATCTCGTTCCAGTTGAGCAACTTGACGAGCATCCGAGTCCGACAACACGAGAACGACCGCGTGGCGGTTCTCCTCGCGGTGAGGCGGTCGGCTGAGAGCAAGCACTGTGACGACAGCATCAGCACGAGTAGCAGCAGTGTGGCGTACACCGTCGACTCCGCACACTCTGCGAGACCAGGCGTGGACTTCGTTTCGACCCGAGGCGTGCTGCACTTCGCTACAGGCCAAACAACCTCGACGATCTCTGTCGACGTGCTCCCCGCTCAGCGCATCGAGAGCAGCTCGACAGTCGAAGCGCTGCGGTCGTTCACGCTCGTGCTCCAGACTCTCGCCCCCGAGAACGTGCTGGCCACTCCGTTCAGAGTCGAGATCGAGATCGAGGCGGCTGAGCAAGTCGATCTGGCCAGCGACGCCGCGCTGAGGGTCGCCGATGGTGCGTTCTGGCGCCGACTCTCGCGCTTGTGCGCACTCGCGATCGGAGCCGGACTCGCGCTTGTGCTCGACTTCGGCCGCATGCGTGGCGCTAGCTGTTCGCTTCGGAGAGCGAAAGCGTTCCAGTACAAGCGGATTGGCTCGCGCACCAGTGCCACTGAGTCGACTCACGGCGCTGGAGCTCCCGGGGCGAGGAGAGGCAACGGAGACTCTCGAAGTGCGTCGAACGCCACAACTCGCGTGTTAAGCACCAGCGATGAACAGAGAAACATGGGTGAGTCCACCGCTCCGGGTCAACCGCAGTCTCACGACGCGCTCACGGAGGAGGACGACAAAGAGGACGAGGAGCTACGCGCGTACTTGGCGGAGATCCAGCGACTGAACGGCTCGCTCGAGGAGCTCGTGGGGGCTTCCGGTGGTGCGTCGGGCGTCCAGCGCCGGAGCGGAGGAGCCGCAAACTCTCCTGCGACCGCGAGTCGGACGGGAGTCGTGACGCCGATGGCCGCGGTGTCGAGACCGAACCAACCGGTGCCGTCGCTCTTCGACAAGGAGACGCAGACGAAGACGAAGAAGCGCAAGAAGGTGTGTGCGGTCCTCTCTCGCACCCTAAAGCGAAGGCTCGCAGACTCACCACGTTGCTCTGCTGCAGAGCGGCCTCCTCCACCTCCGCTCGGTCAAGCACACGTGACCATAAGAAGCCAACTGGACATTCATTCACCGCGCGGCAGCTTCAGCGCCTGCCGACAGCGCCTACAGCTTGGTCTTGTAGAACACGACCTTGCCGTCGTCCTCGACGTACTTGCAGTACTTGTACGAGCGCCAGAGCGCCTGGAGGATCGGCGTCTCGTCCTTGAGGTAGAAGCGTCCGAGCAGCGGCTTGAGCGCCTCCGTGGCCTCCTCGGCGTGGTAGAACGGCATCTTGGAGAAGATGTGGTGCGTCACGTGCGTGTCGACGATGCGGTGGAGCACGCCGTCGAGGTACTTGCCGAAGGACCGGTCGACGGTGCAGAGCGCGCCGCGCAGCCAGTTCCACTCGCCGTCGCGGAAGTGCGGCACGAACGTGTCCGTGTGCTGCAGGTACGTGATGAGCACGAGGTAGCCGTTCACGATGAAGTACGGCACGAAGTAGAACTTGAGCATCGCACCGAAGCCGAACGCGTGCACGAGCGCGCCAAGTGCGCCGAGCGTGAGCACGAAGAAGACGTCGCTGAGCACGATCATCCAGCGCTCGCGGTCGTTGTACATGGCGGCGTACGGGTTGAAGTGCGAGCGCGGCTTGCCGGCGTACTTGGTCGGGCCCGTGGCGTTGAAGAAGAGGTAGCCGGGCATCCAGCCGACCGCAAGCATCAGGAAGATCTTGTAGAGGTTGTAGAGCGGCGCGTCCTCGACGTTGTCCTTCCACGACGCGGCGTACACGGAGCGCGTGACGGGCACGAACACCTCGTCGTTATCGCAGCTGCCCGTGTTCGAGTGGTGCTTGCGGTGCGAGATGCGCCAGCTGTGGTACGGCACGAGCAGCGCCGAGTGGAGCACGAGGCCGATGGCGTTGTTCACGGCCTCGGACGAGCAGTACGCCTGGTGCCCGCACTCGTGCGCGATCACCCAGATGCCCGTGAGGTACGAGCCCTGGAAGAACCAGTAGAGCGGCCAGAGCACGAAGCGCGCCGGCGCCGGCGCCGCGTCGATGTACGTCGCGCCGACGAAGAGCGCGGCGCAGATCGCGGCGTTTTTCACGAGGTGGAACGACGAGCGCAGGAAGCTGCGCTCGAAGCAGTGCGGCGGCACGGCGGCGCGCAGGTCCTTGATCGAGAACTGCGGCAGGTCGAGCGGCAGCGGCGCCGGGGCCCCCTCCACGTGCGTGTAGCCGGCGGCGGCGAGCGCGCGCTGCGGGTCGGCGGCCTTCGCGGCAGCAGAAGCAGCCGTCGCCGTCATCTCGGCGGCGTCGGGCTTGAGGATCGCCATAGCAGCTGCAGTGCTGGCAGAGGCGGAGGAGGAGGAGGAGGAGGAGGGGATCGGCGCCGGCGAGCGAATGCGCGAATGAGCAGCGTGTTTCCACGTGCGGTTCTGGCGTGCATACAAAGCGCGAGAGAGCGAAGAGAGGCGGCGGGTGGGCGATCTCGAGGCGAAGACATCGAGATCACTCGCGTCCATGGACGCGGTGTGGTGGTGCGAGCGAGCACTTCGTCAGCTCCGAGTGTCAGGTGACGTCAGCAGCTTTTAAGGATCCAGAGCGGGTGAGCGGATACTGTGTAGTGTTGTGGGGAAGACGCCCTCCGCCCTGGATCCAAACTAGTATCTCGCATATGCATATAGTCAGGATCAATAAATGGCTGGCAATGTGATGGTGATATAAACGACGCAACACGGTATTTGCCGTACTGCGAATCCTGACGTTTATCGCTATTGCGTTTCCTGTTGAGCAAACCCGAGCATACTCTGCCCAAGTCACATCGAGCGAGCGACCAAAAAACGTACAGTCCCGGTCCGCTCACGGTCCGGTCGCGGTCCGGCCGAACCGCGCCAAGTCGGCCGAAATGGTTGGTCTGTGACCTTGGAGGCAACCTCGCGGCGCGCCGCGATCGGCCCGAGCCGCGCAGTTCGATTCTTTAGGGCATTCCGAAGCAGATCATGTCGTCGACCGGTATCGCCGTGGGCCTCAACAAGGGCTTCCCCGTCACCAAGAAGCAGGTGGCGCCGCGCCCGGCCTCCCGCAAGGGCGTACGTACACGTCGCTCTTGGGTTATTACGCGAGCAGCAGAGGCGGCGAGCGGAGGAGGCGGCGAGCGGAGGAGGAGGAGGCAGCAAATGCAGCAGCAGCGAAAAGCAACAGCAGCAGCCCGACAGCAGCGAACGCGAAGGTCGCCACAGCAGCAGCAGAAGCAGCCGCACGAGCTCCTCGCACTCAGCAGCGGCAAAAGCGGCGATCGGCAGCCACTCGTCACAGCGCAGCCTCTCGACCCGAATGGGTTCGCGACCCACCAGCCAGCAGTCAGCACTCTGAACAGCAGCTTCCCGACCGGCCGCCACTCCCGCTCACCTCCTCCTGCTCGTCCGCCCTGCGAGCCTCCGTCTCTCGCGAGCAGCTGCAGCAGTTGTTACGACTGGAGAACTCACCGTCTTGTGTGATTGCGTCGACAGCGCGCCGGCAAGAAGACCAAACTCGTGCGCAACGTCGTGCGCGAGGTCGTCGGCCTGATGCCGTACGAGAAGCGCATCCTTGATATGATCAAGAGCGGCGGCTCGTCGGCGGAGAAGCGCATCTACAAGTTCTCCAAGAAGAGAGTGCGTCGCCGTCGTAGCTGCTGTGCTGCTGCCACTGTGGCGATTGCTCCGCGCCGTGCTCTTAACTAACAGCCGCTCTTCGCGACGCGCCGCAGCTCGGAACGCACCGCCGCGCTCTCCAGAAGCGCGAGGAGATGAAGAGCTACTACGCCGCTCTCCGCGCCAAGCAGGCTGGCGCCGTCTAAGCGCTCCCGCTGCTGCTGATCGACCAGCCGCAGGAGCTCTTCAGGTCCGAGGTCGCAGGGGCGCGCTGCCCCGCGCCGCCGCGGCCCGCGGGTCTCGGCCCACAGCCGCAAGCGCCTCTGTCTTCTTCATTATTCGAATAAAGGATCGCCGCCCACTTGCTTCGCCCAAGAGCTCCGCGTCTCTTGCGTCACTCGTTTGCCTGCGTCACGACAGCGTCGCAACGCCATCTTGCATCTTGTCCGGCGCGAGCCACATCACTCAATGTATCAGCACCACGTGCGTCAAGCACCCGATTGGCCATAGCGGGTCCTAAACTTAGCGCACCGACGCGTCGATCGCGACTCTTCGCGTCCCAAGCACAAGCCACTCGCAAGGTGAACGACACACAAGAGGCACGAGGCACGAGAGGCAACAGACGAGACGAGCGCCATGGGCAGCGAGGCGGGCGACCACGCGCCCCAGGCGCTCGTGAAGGCCATGGCGGCGGCGCAAGCGACCCACGAGACACAAACCGTCGACGCCAGTAGCAGCGGCGGAGACGCGGGGCTGGCGGAGCCCACGCGCTGGCCGCTGCCTGCGAGTCGGATCCTCCAGCGCGGCTCGCTCGCCCCCGCAGCCGACATGAAGAGCGACCAGATGCGCGGCGCCCGCCTGGCGATCGACGTGGACGAAGAAGTCGACGAAGAAGACGACGACGGAAGCGCCAGGAGGACGAGCGAGCGCTCCGCCTGCAGCAGCCCCCAGCAGGACGCGACCATCGAGCTGGCGATGACGCTGCTGCGCAAGCTGCAGCAGGACGCCGACGACCCGCCTGCGCTTTCGACCACGGCCGCGACGGTCGCTGTGACGAAGGAGCAGGTGGACCAGATCCTCGCGGGCTTCGCCAAGGCGCTCGAGAGCAGCGCGTCGTCGGAGGAGCGAGGGGTGCGTGTGTGAGAGGTGGTGTCCTGTCCGCTGTGCCGTGTAGCGGTGACTGACGAGCGCGCCGCGCAGATCGAAGACGAGATGCAGCGGCTGTTCGTGTCGCACGCCAACGTGTTCGACGAGAGCATGCAGAGCTTCTTCATCCAGAACTTCATCCACGAGGCCGAGTGCGCCAAGACGTTCCGCGCGGCCGTGCGGCGCACGAGCCTCGTGCGGCGCTGCCTCGTCGCCATGTACCCGTCGGACGACCGCAAGAAGGCGCCAGCATCGGCATCGGCATCGCCCTCGCCATCGTCCGAGACGGACAAGCCGCGTCGCTGGTCCGCGTCGCTCGTCGCGCGCGCCGTGCGGCAGCACCACACGCGCAGCAACTCGCTCGAGGTCTGTCCCGAGGTCGTCAACCCGGCCGTGCTCGAAGCCGTCAAGCGCCAGCTCGACCAGCTCGCGTCCTGGGACTTCGATGTCTTCGCGGTGCGTCTGGTAGGAGAAGGCGCCGGTGCCACCCGAGTCTTGACGCTCACAGCCGCTGCCTCGGATCCCACAGGTCGCGGACGCGGTGCCCGGCCAAGCGCTGAGCATCGTGGGCAACGCGCTGCTGGAGAAGTTCGAGTTCTGCTGCCACTTCCGCTCGTCCAGGAGCCGCCTGCACCGGTTCCTGCGGCAGTGCGTGCGCTCGCAGCTCTCGAGAGCTTCGCTGTCTCCGACTGACGCGTCGTGTGCGCCGATTAGGATCGAGCTCAAGTACCACGACCACCCGTACCACAACGGTGCGTGCTGGTCGAGCCCAGCCCCATGGAGCTGCTAACTGACCTGCTGACCCGCTCGTCGCACTCGTCGCACTCGCAGCCGTGCACGCGGCGGACGTGGCGCAGAGTCTCTTCCACTTCCTCTCGTCGGCCGGTCTCGGCGCCTCGTTCTCGCCGCGCACCAAGTGCGCTGCGGTTCTCGCGGCGATCGTCCACGACGTCGTACGTTGCTGGCTTTCTGGTCGTGCTGCTCGCGACGCTGCGTCCATGCGAGCTGCTCAACCAACTCGCCACTTGCTCGCCACTGCTGCTGCTGGTCGAATCTGTCCACAGGGCCACACGAGCTACTCGAACAACTTCCACATCGCGATCAACGACGACCTCGCGATCCAGTACGTGTACAGGTCGCCGCTCGAGCACATGCACTGCGCGCTGGCGTTCCAGCTGCTCCGGAACCCCAAGTACAACGTCCTCCAAGGGCTCACCAAGATCGAGCAGCTCGAGGTGCGGGTGCTCTGCACTGGTAGCGAGCAGCGGCTGGCAAGAGCTCTCACCTGACACGCACATGCACTTTACCAGGTGCGGAGCCTGGTCACCGACATGGTGCTCGCGACGGACAACGCGGTCCACTCGGCATACTTGGCGAAGCTCGAAGGGTTGGTGTGCAGGTACGCGGCGGCGGCCGCCGACTCCCGTGTAGGCGTCGGTCTCATCGCCGTGTGCGGGTGCTGGCAGATCGTCCGACGAAGGCTGGCGACTCGGCGACCCAGACGACGAGAAGCTGCTGCTCCAGGTGCGACCTGCTCCTCCGTCGTCCCTTGCTCGACGAGCGCCGCCACTCACGACGCCGCTGGGGGATCCGCCGCAGATGGCGCTGCACGCGGCGGACGTGTCGAACCCGGCCAAGGCGACCGCGATGTGCCGTAAGTGGGCCGACAAGATCATGGTCGAGTTCTACCAGCAAGGCGACAAGGAGCGCGAGCTCCAGCTCCCCGTGAGCGTCGGCTACGACCGGAACACCCCGATCCCGCTCGAGAAGATGCAGGCGGGCTTCATCATCGGCATCGTGCGGCCGCTCTTCCACGCGATGGCGCAGCTGCCGCGCGCCGACCTCGGCCACTGCATGCAGCACTTGGACGCCAACCTGCGCTTCTGGCAGAGCGAACTCGCGCGGAACCAGCCGTCGCCAATGCCGTCGCCAACGCTGACGCCGGCAGCGGACGCCGGCGAGCGCGCGGTGTCGTAGCGCACGACACGGAGCAGACAGGATAGAGCCATAGACGACGGACGCCCTGGGGACTGTAAGCTAGTGCATCTCCTCCCAGCCACCACGTGCCGCTCACTCCTCCTCGTCGTCGTCTTCGTCTTCGGTGTCTGCGCTGCTCCGCTGCCGTCTTCGGCGCTTCGTCGGCGCGCCGATTGCCTCGTCGCCCTCCTCGCAGTCGCCTTCGTCGAGCGTGTCACCGTCGCCGCTTTCGGTCTCCACGACGTCGGTGAGCGTTACGTCTGTCTGCGCCACGCCGGCGCCGCCGCCCTCGTCTGCCTCTGCCTCGGCGTCCTCGGACTCGGCCGCGTACGAGTCCCGCGGCCGCTTCTCGTCGCCGTCCTCGTCGATCCGCTCCTTGACGATCTCGCGGTTGAAGCGGAAGTCGCGCGCCTGCCGCAGTCGGATCCACTGGTCGAAGATCCGATCCTACGCACACCGCACGCGAAGCGGTCAGCTCTTCCCACTCGCTCCCTCGCTCTCCACACTCACGACAAGAGCGACACGTACCTTGGAGAGCTTGGAGAGCTTGATGAGCGCGACGTCGAACTGCTCGAGCTGGAAGATCACCTCCGGGATCAGCTTGGACTGCGCCGCGGAGGAGCCCGCCGGCGGCTTCCCGCGCGCCTTGGACGTGCTCGCGAGCGCCGCCTTCTTGCCCTCGTCGTGGATGCACGCGATGAATTGCAGCAGCGTCGGCGACAGCTCGCTCGCCACGCGCTCGAAGAGCCGCTGGAGGTACTTGGGCAGCGACGAGTCCTTCCGGCGCAGCTTGCAGTTGACCATCACGACGAGGAGCTTGTAGAGCCGCCCGACGAGCCGGATGACGCGGATCGACACGGCGATCTTGCTCAGGTCCATCATCACGAACGGCAGGAGCACCCCGCAGAGCTCGAAGAGCTTGCGGCAGATGCCCTTGTAGCGCGCGTGGATCTTGGCCGTCGACGTCGCGATGTCGAGCACCGCGGCCCCGGTCTCGTCCTCGAGCAGCTGCAGCAGCGCCAGGTCCTCCTCCTTGAGCTTCATCGTCTGCCGCCGCTGCTGCGCGTCGAACTCCTTCACGTCCGGCTCCAGGTCGCCCATGGCTTCCTCGCAGCGCACCAGCACCGCCGTGGCGCACGTGATGACGCTTTTCTCGTCGAACCGGTCGAGACTCAAGCGGTCCGGCGCGTTCGCGAACTCGGTCACCTCGCTGCTGTCGTCGCTGCCGTTGCAGTAGTGCAGCAGCCCCTTGGTCAGCTGGAGCGCGAAGCTCGCCACCAGCCCGAGCTCCGGGTGCGGCCGCAGGAACAGGTGGACCATCGCCTCGAGCAGCTTCTGCGATGCGAAGTTCCCTCGCAGCAGCGCGCGCTTCATCCACGGCTCGCACTTGGCGACGACGCGCGCAGGCAGCTTGTACCAGACCGCCTTTACGACGCCCACGAGCACGACCGCCTCGCGCGCGCGACTCCGCGCCAGCAGCGAGTCGAGCAGCTTGTGGACGACCACGACGCAGTTCTCGAGCTTGCTCATGTCTCCGTCGTCCAGCAGCTCGTCCTCGTCCTGAAGGCCGACGCTCGAGAACGCGTGCCCGAGGCAGTCGGCGGCTTCCTCGTCCGACTTTTGCATCCACACGCCGACGATCACGCTGAAGACCTTGAGCGCTTCGAGGCGGACGTCGTCGATCTGGTTCTGTGCCGCTGGTGCCGCCGTGTCACGGGGGCTCCGCTTCGTGGCGCCGCCTGCGCCAGTCGAAGGACTCGGCAGCTCGTTGCACGCGTGGAAGATCCCAAACACGATCGCTCCGAGGCGATCGACGAGGACGCGGCTCTCGCCAACGAGAACCGACTTCTGGTTGAACATCACCGACGCGGACGAGCTCCCGCTCTGCTGCGCGAAGCCGACCAGCACACCAGCCTTCTCGAGCAAGAACAGGAGCAGGTTCTCGTCGTCCCTCGAGACGATGGGTGGGCTGCTCTGGAGCTTCCCCAGGCAGAACTCGAGCAACGACACGACACTCGACGGCGCCAGCAGCAGCCCGCTGCTGAACGCCGCGTTCTCGCCAAAGAAGGCGGCGAAGTCGTCGGTGGCCTTGTCGCCTCCTCCAGCAGTCGCAGTCGCAGTCGCAGTCGCAGTCGCTCCTCCTCCGCCAGCGGCGACCAGCTGCTTCTGCTTGCTTGGGGGTCGTCCTCGCTTCCGCTCGCCGCCGTTCGCGCCGCCGTCCTTCCCTCGCTCTTCTGCCTCGACGAGTCGCCCTCGCAGCCACTTGTGCATGTCGAGGTAGTGCGTCAGCGCCGTCCACGTCGCCTCTTCGACCTTCGCGTCGCCGCGCGCCGACACGATCGTCCAGTTCATGCACACTTCCCAGACGTCGAGCAGGATGCGCGCGAGCCGCTGGTTCGACTGGCCCATCGCCGTCTGCGGCGCGAACGACAGGTTCTTGTCGATCTCGAAGTCCGTCAGCTCGCACCGCTTCATCCGCTCCATGAGCACCGCCACGCTCTTCTCCACCGCGTCGAACGCCTTCTGTGCGCCGGCAGACTGCGTCGCAGGCACGTCGTCGCCCCCGAGCATGTCGTCCACGTCGACCGTGTCGTCCAAACCGTCTCGCTTCATCTCGACGACGCAGGTGAGCAGCACGTGCAACAAGAACGCGAGCGGCTCCTCGTAGAGCCCTTGCTTGCGCGCGAGGCAGCTGTCGATCTTCAGCGGCGGCAGGATCGACTCGTTGTCGTCGTAGTACTTGGCGTAGTGCTGGAACGTGAGCTCGAGGATCGACGGACGCAGCGTGGGGCACTCGTGGAAGACCTTGATGAGCTCCGCGTACAGCACGAGCCGGACGCGCGTTTGGAGCTGCAGCGCGCGCTTGAAGATGCCGCAGAACTGCCGGTATAGGTCCTCCGCCACGACCGCGTTCGCGTGCTCCTGCGTCGCGAGCTCGCTGTCCACCCACCCGTCGCCCGCCGCCGCGACGCCCTGGGACAGCAGCGTGCTCGTGTTCTGCGAGTACAGCTGCGTGAGCGAGCTGCTTCGGCTGAAGACGGTCGACGAGAGGCCGAGCAGGAACGAGAAGCCGATGATCGCGATCATCCGCGACTCCTCGTCCTTCCGGAACATGGCCTTGCGCAGCGTCAGGACGAGGAAGTTCTTGATGGCCGCGCGCACCTTGAGCAGCGGGCTCAGCGCCGCGAAGAGCAGCCGCGCGTTCACCGGTGTCATGTGCGTCACGTACTCGAGACACTCCTGCAGCCGCTCCGCCAGCTTGTGCGTCAGCTCGAGCGGGTGGCGCTTCACGACGCGTGCGAGCAGCTTGATCGCCGCCCGCGACCCGCCGTCCTGCACCACAATGGCGTTCACGAGCTGGTTGACGATCTTCTCGCGCGCCGACACGTGGTGCTGGAAGCACCCGAGCACGACGCGGACCGCAAAGTCCGCCCATGGAGGCTCCGTCGCCGCTGCCACCGTCCTCTTGCTATTGCTGTTGCTGCTGCTGGCGTCCTCTGCATGCTTGGTGCTCGCGCCGTGCGCAAGCAGCGCGAAGCCGAACTGCACCATCCGCTGCGTCACGGGGCTCCAGTTGCCGTCCTGCGGGTGCACGATGGTGTCGAGGATCGCCGAGCGCGTGGAGACGCCGAGCCCCTCGAGCGCCTCCGGGTGATACGACTGCGTGACTCTCTGCACGAGGAACGCGGTCACGCGCGCCTCGTACTTGTCCTGCGTCGCGACCGTGAGCAGCAAGCCGACGTCGAACGCCGTGAGCTCCTTCACGCGCAGCTCGTACTCGGCGAGGAAGACCTTGGCGATGCTCTCGTCGTGCTTGAGCACCAGGTCGACGTGGTACACCAGCGTCGACAGCAGCACTTTGATCTCGCGGCCGCCGGCGGCGCCGAGGCGTCCCGCGCGCTGGCCGGCGTACAGCGCCGCGCTGCCGCGCGCGATCGCGTCGCACTTGCGCAGCAGCATGTTCATGAGCAGGCGCTTGCAGAACTCGTTCCTGGTGCGGCCGACGAGCAGCGTGACGTTGTAGAAGACCGTCGGCAGCGACTCGAAGCAGTCGCTGCGGCCGTCGGCGGCGACCTCGTCTGGTATCTCGCGGTTCGCCTCGCGGAAGATCTTGCCGCAGAGCTCGCGCTCCTGCGCGGCGCTCAGGTGGAAGTCGCGGAACGTCTTGAGCACCTGCAGGAAGAAGCGCCGGGGCCACGCGAGCGCCAGGAGCTTCGCGAGCGCCTTGTCACGGTACTCGGCGCCGGAGCACGGCGCGTCGCCGCTGCCGCCGTCGTCCAGCTCGAGGCGCGGGCTCTGCGCCACGCGCAGCAGCAGCTGTGGCAGCAGCTCGATCGAGTAGAAGACCACGAGCCCGTCGCCCGGACGCACGCGCTGCAGCTGCTGGCAGAGCGCCACGCCGCGCAGCAGCTCGTCCACGGCCGCCGGCAGGTCGCAGGCGCGCAGCGCGTGCAGCTCGCGCAGCAGCACGGCGAGCGCCGCGGACGCGAGCGCGTTCGGCGCGTTCTGCGCGTGCAGCGCCTGAAGCGTGGACGTGAAGAGTGCGCGGCGCCAGCGCGCAGCCTCCCGCGCAGCTGCGGGCGCGCGCAGTGACCAGAGCGCCGCCTGCAGCGCGTCGAGGTACACGCTGTCCTGGTACGCGCTCTGGCCGGCCGCCGTCGCCTGCGCCGCCAGCCGCGCCGCCAGCAGCGCCGTGAGCCGCTCGATGCCGATCGCCGCCGCGATCTCGAAGCTCTCGGCACTCGCGTCGTCCTCTCCGGCGGCGGCGGCAGCGGCGGACCGGAAGAGCGCCACGAGCCGCGTCAGCAGCTGCTCCTCGTCGGCGGTGGCACCATCGGAGCTCATGCTGCAAAGTTGCTGTTGTCTTCGACTAAGTTTTCAGCTGTTGTCACGCGAAACTTAGTCGAACAGTGCCAGTACACAATGAATCAAAATTACCAAATCAATCTCATCAAACTTTGAGATCGCATGAAGTAGCACTGATCGCTCACTAAAATTACGAAAATAGGCCCTTCCTGTTCGCCACATATTCGACTTCCTCCCCCCCTCGATTTGCAGTCCGCAAGAAGCCTCGCAAGTCTCAGAAGCTCGACGATGCTCCACCTGATCAAGAAGGCGGCCGCGGCGGCCAAGCCGACCAACTCGATGCAGACGCGCCTCATGAGTGGCGGCCACGGCCACGGCGGCCCGCCGCCCACGGGCTTCGAGGCGAAGGTCCGCGAGGTGCTCCCGAAGGACTACCAGGTGCGCGCTGCTGCTGACTGCCCGAACGAGGGGCGGAGGAGAGGATGCGTCGCTGACGCCTCCTGCAGATCGTGCTCGCGACGCTCGGCATCTACACGAGCGTCATCCTGCTCTTCAAGCTCAAGCCGTCGAAGAAGCCCGTCGAGTCGCCGGGTGCGTGTCTCTTCGTGGGCGGCAACAGGCAGCGGAGCGCGACGTCTGACGCGCTCATTCTCTCGCTCGCTCGCTCGCTCTTTCTCTCTCTGACTGCCGTGCGTGCAGCTGCCGCCGCCGGCTCCGCTGCGACGTCGTCGACCATCCCGTCGCTCTTCGACGACGAGTTCGACTCGTGGTCCCAGCTCCCGGGCAACCTCGAGCGATGGGAGAAGAGCCTCGACACGATCGGCGCCTAAGCGCCGCCGCGTGTCGCCCGCGTCGATCGAGCGCCGACAGCAGCAGCAGCAGCGTGAAGAAGAAGGAGGAGGAGACGGCTGCTTCGCCAGTCGCGCGTCCTCTCCGCACACCAAGCGGCGCGTTAACCGAATGAAGAAGTGGATGATGATGATGGATGAAGGTGCTTTACGCGCTCCTACGCCCGCCCGCCAAGCATACAAGTACATAGAGGAAGAGGAAGAGCAGCAGCGGGGGCAGGCGGGCGGGCGCAAGGGACACAGCGCTCAGTCGCCGATGCAGCCGAACTCGCTCGAGCCGTCGCCGCGCAGGCGCTCGCAGAGCATCGGCTCGTAGTGGTCGCCGCCGCGGTCGCTGCCCGTGAGGCGCATGAGCAGGAACCACGGCGCGTGGCCCTTGGGGTGGCTCTTGGCGCGCGGGTCCGGCGCCTCGCCGTCGGCGCGCGGGCGGTGCGGCAGGAAGAACATCTTGCCGCAGCCCACGAGCACGACGAAGATGTCGCGCTGGTAGGCGGTCGCGAGCGCCTCGAGCACGATGTCGTCGCCCCACGCCACGCGCGAGTTGTCCGGGTCGCTGTCCACCGACACGAGCCCCGAGCGGCTGTAGTTGAGCCCGACGAGGAAGTGCGAGTTGGCGCCGTTGCCGACCTGCATGTAGTCGCAGTACGACTGCGCGTCCACGACGGGCTGCGCGAGCTGCGAGTAGACCGTTTCGGCCGCCTTGCCCCACGAGAACCCGCGGTCGTGGAGCTCCACGCACTTGGCGTAGAGCAGGTCCTTGTCGCTCCGGCGCGCCACGTAGCGCCGCGTCTGGATCGGACTCACGCCCCAGCCGCCCTTGAGCGACGGGAAGTACAAGTTCTGGATCGCTGTCTCGATCTTCTTCTGCGCGACCGACGAGCTCGCGTGGTAGTGCTGCAGGAAGTGCGCGGTCGCCACCTTGCGGATCTCGTGCGGCGGCAGCGGCTCGCACTCCTCCGTGTACAGCAGCAGCTGCTCCATCGAGAGGAAGAGGCAGTCGCCGAACGGCGCCACCGGCGCGAGGTACTTGACGCTGTACGCAATGTCGTGCGGCATGTACGACACGCCGTCCTCCTCCAGCACGCGCAGCAGGTCGCGGCTGCTGTAGTCCACGCCCGAGACCCGTTGCCAGCCCATACAGACCGTCACCGGCCGGTCCACGACGACCTGCCGGTCCGTCATGACGAACCGGTTCGAGCGCGCCATGCGCGGCGTCAGCAGCGCCTGCTCGGGCACCGCCTGCAGGTCACATACAACCACGCATCAGTCGCCCCATGCGTCAAAGAGAACAGAGAAAGAGAAAGGATCGCGTACCATTTGCTGGTACTGCGAGTACGCCAGCAGGCGCGAGTCGAGCAGCTGCTGCGCGCCGGAGATGGCCTCGCTGAAGCCCTCGAACGTCGTGATCTGCGTGGACGCGTCCAGCGCCGGCAGGAAGGGGAGCGCCATGGGCATGTCCTCCAGCTCCACCGAGTCGTCGCTCTCGGCGCCCCCCGCTCCGCACTCGTCGTCTTCGTCGCTGCGCTCGGCGCTGAAAGTGGCCGTCGTCGCCGACAAGGGCGACGACGGCGGCGACGACGTGGGCGGCGTCCCCACCAGCTCCGCGGACGCCGTCAGCGACGTGCGGCGCTGCTTCGCGGCCGACGGCGACTCGGCGCTGTCACGGCGCACGAACACGTACTCCTCCTGCTCGTCCTGGACGCGCGGCGGCAGCGTCTGCTGCTGCTCGGCCATCTCGTCTTCGCCGTTCTTCGTGCGGTTCTAGGGTTCTTCTCAGAAGCTCGCTTCTGCTCTGTGCAGATTTTGAAATTTTTGGAAACAAAGATAGTTCATAGAGAATCATGACGATTTTTCATTTCAAACCACACATTTCCAAAAATGGTCGCATCAATCTCGATAACCCGATTTTCTCAATCGGACCGAAACGGACTGAAACGAACCGTAACTTTATAACCTAAGGGTACGGTCCGATTCGGTCTGATTCGGTCCGATTCACAAATAATTACTTGATTCTAGGGTTCTTCTCTTCTTCAAAAATGCGCTGATAATCCTAAGAAAAAAAGGTTGATAATTCTCAAACTGATGGAGTGGTGTACATAATACTTGTGTGTGGCTCACGCAAAATGACGTTGCGCACTTCAACTGTGTGGGCCACACATTCGTATTGCCAAAAAAACAACACTGGAGGCGAAAACTGGTAAACTGGTAAAAGTGCACATGACAAGTGATTTATCTGGCAATATATTTTTGTCATATGAGAGTGCACTTTTTCTGTTAATTGTTGACTTTGCAAAAATGTTTCGACTCCTGAATCAATATAATGGCACACTTTTGCAAGCATTATAAAACAACCAAAGTATCGAATTGTGAAGCATTTCGTATCCTTCTTTGTTTTTTCGTCGACTGAATAGACTAATCTATCGCCATTACATCCAACAAACTTTTGATACTTGTTAGCAATACAGACGTGACCGTGTTGCCGCTAATTTGACCTACAGATTTATCGACACGATCTACAGATGAAGTCTTCTGAAACTCACGCCATAAAGATTTATTCTGAAACTTGAATCTAACAAAAACGTTAAATTGAACAGGATTCTATTGTGAAACAGCAGTATGAGGACATTGTCGTAACACATTCGATAGGTAATATTTTTTTGTATTTCCTGGATGTGGAACGCCATCAACGAAAATATCTCATTTAAAAATTTTGAACATATCACAATGATTAATTATTGAGTCAAATGAACACCTTGACATCCAAATCGTTGTGCAGCAGTATATCGATCAAATATTGTATTTAATAGTGTTTCCAGCCTCCCTTCATCCGCTGATACTCACGTTCGGGTGCATTTTTCTTCTTCAACCCCCAGTATGACGCCTCCTTCGGCGGAAACTGTGTTTCGTAAAGTACATCACATTTGCATAGAGAAAACAGCCTTTTGCGAATTGACTTGTACATTTGATTTTGTCATTACATTCACAGTCCCCAGATTACGTGGATAGTCGTAGCTTGCTCCAATTCAATTGTGCTACGTAGTAGTACGTAATATCTAGGAATTTGTCATTCTCTATTTGAATCTCATGTAACCACCATGAACTTTGGCCATGTTTGTAGTTCTATCTCCCACATATCCAAATAATCGCTTTCAAATCATACCGGCCAAAATTGAATTCTGTGATGCCGACAATGTCACTATTAACAAACTCAAAAATGAAACCTTCGTAAATTTTAAATGCAAGAGTTTAATTAATGATACTTTGGTGGTCTGAACGATACTTTTGTACCGTTTCTTAATGTTTTGTCTGGACACGTTTGACTACATGATAATTCGGATTATATCCGGTTAGTAAACTCGACTTTAGATATCCTCAGGTTATGTAAAAAAGTTTGTAGATGATGCTCCTTTACCACTACTGATTTCCTCCTGTTCTTACGGACACCTTGACAACATATTTATAAAAAACCGATTCAAATATATCCAATTGTATATTATGGCACCAAATACAAAATGCTATTTTTCGTATGCTCTTCTTCTTAAAGTGTCATTGTAAAATTTCATGCTGGACGTCAAATACCCGATTTTAGGTGAGACAAAGTATGATAAAGGAGCCCAGAAGAATAGGAGGAATAGTTGTTTTATTCATCAATAAAGGGTGTTCATATGCATTTATTGATAACAAAATCAAAGTGCTGGAAAGTAATGTTGGGTTTCGTTTTCAAACCAAAACTAAAGGCACGGATACAATTATTCGGAATATACCAGTGCTCTCTCTGTTTTTATGACAAAAGACGAGTTCTAGAAGACATAATCTTATTTTATGATAGGAACGTATATCCCCCGGTCTGACATCATTCATATAACATACATTCAAGAGTGACTGAATTCTCGAGGCACTACTGTACAAGATTTACAATGATCCGAAACTGGTTTCGGTAGTGCAAAGAACCTCTGAACACGCGCGAAGCGTATTTACAAGTCAATCACACTCTAACAGGTTCAACTATGGATGAGTGACCATTTCCTGACAATGCGGTCAACGAAGATGTCTCGGTCGGTCGGCAAGGCAAATCCCCAGTGATCCATTGGATAAATTAATACACGGGACAAATAGGAACGGTTAAATTGAACCGCAGCGAGCCGCGGTTCATTTAGAGAGACCGACTTCAATTTTCGAGGGTGTGACAAAATCGAGTTTGAAAGAGCCTTTCAAGTTTTTGGCTCAACAACCGCTATGCAAACGAGAGGCTCTGAAACAGCCAGTGAGCGAGAAAACAGTAAAAAACAAAATCAAGCCAAAAACATGGTTTTTGTTACTCCTTGACAACTACGCACTGCAGCGCAAATTGAGAAGTGAGGGGCTCCCTGCAGAATCGGGGGCCACAATTGAGAGAAAAGAGGATGTACGGAGGCGTAAATACAAAATGTAAAAACGCATACAAATAGCTAAACAAAAAACATTGGCTCTCGCCCACACAACAAGCGCATTCTCCCGCCCGCCCACCTCTTCGGCTCTCCCCTCATCTCGACTAGCACTACCCTCTGGCTCGCGCTCTCGCCGCCGCCTCCCTCGAGCTCCTGTCGCCGCCTCCCCAGCGCTCATGCCGCCGCATCCCCCGTGCTTGCGCCTCGTGCCGCCGCTCGTGTCGCCGCTCGTGTCGCCCCCCCCCCTACCAGCGCTGCTCATCGGTGCGAGCAGCGGAGCCTTGGCTCCGCGCGTTGCCGGTTCGAATCCGGCCGCCGGCGTTTGTGTTTGCGAGTGTGTGCGTTTGTATGTTGTGTATGTGTGTGATTGCATGCGAATATGTGCGTATGTGTGCATTACCATGGAGGACCAATGAGCGAATCGCGTGCCGTACGGCCACTAGTGCGAGGTCTTTGAGTGATTTTGCGTATGAGTGTCTGCGCTTACGGACCCGACCACCTGGACACCACAAGAATGTCTTGTGTGTCTGCTGGCGCCGGGTCGACGGTCTTATTGCCTGCGAGCAGGCGCCGGTACACGACGATCCTGCTGTCGACCGCGCTTTCCCGGTGCAGCTTACGCAGCGTCTTCAAGACGCTGCCAGCTCCTGCGGCCGTCACGCCCAGACCGCGGAGGAACTCGAGCGCCGTTGTGTGTGCTGCTGCCCCGAGCGCAAGGACGTCATCCTTGAAGCTCGGGGTGTTCTCCTCGAGCGTGAAGCCGTCGTCGAGGAACAGCTTCAAGTACGCTGCGAGCAGCCGTGAGTCGGACTTGCGCTGGCGGTCGGCGCTCTCCCACACGCGCGGCTCCTGTGTGTACCAGATGTACCACACAGTGGCTAAGATCGCAGGTGCAGCCTTCTTGCGTCTCTTGATGGCTGGGGCTACTGACGTCTCCTCTTCCTCCCCGCGTACAGCTTGATCGTCTGCTACTATCTTCTCTGGCGCAGGAAGCCGAGACAGCGCGGTCTCGCAGACACGCAGGTGATCGGAGAGCGCGCGGTTCATCGCGACGAGCTCGCAGATGACGACGTCGTCTCCGTCTCAGCGCTGCTCGACTCCGGCGGGGGCTGGCGCGCTCACAGCGCCGCCACTCTCGAGCGTCTGCTCAAGAGCGATCGACAGTCCAGCAGTTCCGTCTCGGCGCCGCCGGCCGCGCGCGCACAAGCCTCAATTCGCTGGACTAGTGGCGCCCCCGCGCTCAGCCTTTTGAGCTGCGGGTAGTGCAGCACGAGCGTCACCGCCAGCACTTCCAGCACGCGTGCGTCGGCGTTCAAGCGAGCGTCTTACAGTCCGGCGCAGGCGTCGAAGATCCGCGCCTGAACGGCAGCGAGGCGCGCGCGCGCGGCGCTGTCGAGCTTTGACGCGTCGACGGCAACAGGCGACGCGTCCGGCGACCAGCCGCTCAAGATGCGCGCAACCTTGCGAAACACGTAAGCGAAGCCTATATTGGCCGAGCTCATGTTCCACGCGCCGCGGTCGAGTATCCACTGCGACGCGAGTCGCTCCTTGGCGTTCGCATGCTGCGCTCCTCCTCGGCGAAAGGAGTGAGAGGTGAGTTCGCGCGTCGCGTCGGGTGCTCGACGCGACGCAGCAAGCTGTTGATGTAGCCGTGGACTCCCACATCGGCTTTAACCTTGCTTGTCGTCACAGCGCCCAGGCCGACAGAGCCAGCAGTCGACAAGTCGAGCGGCTCGGCTTCCAGAAGCGCGTGGAGCGGCACGGCGCCGTCGACGACGACGGCAGCCGGCAGCAGCAGCGCTGGCAGCTGGCTCAGCAGCGCGTGCGTCGGCACAGCTTGCGCGGCGAGAGCTGCAGCGATGGCGAAGACCGGGCAGGCGATGAAGCTCGCGCGGTCGGGCACGAGCGTCAACCCCTGCTCCTGCGACGTCTTCACGCGCAGAAGCCGGAGAAAGACCGCGCCGTCCGCAGCGAGCGAGACGTGCTGCTTCTGGGCGAAGCCGAGGTCGGACGCGCGGCCGAAGCAGTGCCACATACGGCAAAGCAGCGCAGCGTTTTGGTAGACTTTAGAACATACAGCACTTTCATACATCATTTCTAACAATATGAATAGATCTTCCTTCCTACAAGCTGGCGCTTTGTTGACAAATCCTCCTTCCTTGCGCTCTTGACAGTGTTTCTCAAGAGTCTTATCCTTGCGCTCCGTCGCTAGCTAACTCCCAGCATCAAAGGTAATCAACCCGTTACAACCTTCTTAATTTTGATCAGGGACCTCCTCAAGGCATTTAGATGACGATACTTCAACTTTGAGGTCAAATCCTGACAATGTATGGTGAAGCAAGGTTGCTCTGCTGTTTGAGTACTCGTTTCGAAAATATGGGCAAGAGCTGTGATTATATTGTCAAATAAATAGAAATATATAATTAAATGGAATTTGTCAACCTGTTACGAGTGACCACGAGCTTATAGAGGTTGTTAAACGGTTAAATATTCATCTGGTTGGAGTATTGGCAATACAAGAGATATTACGAAATTAGAACATATCCACTGATTCACCCTAAATGCTATATTAGCATCATTTTAGGACATTTAGCGTGGAATTTATTGTAGCATGGTGATTTATGACCCCACCTTCACACATAACTGCTAAATTATAGCTGGGAGAGACATTACTTACCCGGGGACACGCTTTACTCGACCGAATTTGGCGTGTCTCCGCCAAATTCTGCCGATCCACGCATAATTCGTTTTAAGAAGGGATATTTTTGTAATAGAGTTATTTCCATACTTTTAGAGAGGGTTTTGGCATCTGTTCAGCTCTAACAATGACCACTATGCCAAGAGGCAACGCCGCCTCTAGCTGTCATCGAAAAGCTCGCGTCGCTCTACGATATCTGGCTGCCATTGACACAGCTCGCTACAACCTAAATCGACTAAAACCACCACAACTGGAGCTTCTACCTAGAGTGACCAAAAACAGCAACTGGAGCTGCACAAGAAATCCAAACATAGAATTGGCTGTAAGATTTAGCGTGTACCGGTGGGGTCAATTCTACCAAACACTACACAAAACTATGCAGGAGATATTTTAGGTTCATTTTGATCAATTCATTTTAGCGTTTGGTGTGAACCGGTGGAGATGCTATTTTTACGGAATTGGTCATTGGGTATGTGTTAATAATAGGGTGAAATTTGACTCGATAGGTGTCATGGAAAATGAAATACAACAGAATTCAATACAAAGGCACGTACAGCGAAGTGTGTGGAGTATACTGTTTGCTTTAATTATATGTTGACAAAAGAGCAAAATTTATTTAATGAGGGATTAGCTAATTTAGACATGAGCATACTATAATGTATTCAACATAATCCAACATATCGGCTTGTCGTAAAGTATCAAGTGATGTTACACCTGTTCAGCTTCGTATTGCAGCTGCGGGTAATACTATTACTCTAACATTTGCGCATCTTCTTGGAGTGCCTATGCGTCATTGTGTACACCCGAAAACGCGAAGAAGATTGCTGACGCTAAACGTATCGGCAGTAGAACTTGCATCTATATCTCCATCACGACTCATACTAACTGAAGGATGCTGTGTTTGGTCATGGCTGAAGGTTAAAGCATATTCGTGGATCGTAACAATTTGGAACGTACTAAAACCGGTTGCTGATAGTCTTGCAACTCTCGTTCTAGCTCCAGCTCAACCTCGACAAACTGTTAAAGAACTGTATGGTGTTGGAATTACCTGGAAATATCTTACCAAAGGCAGCCTCTAAGCTAAGAACATATGACTGGTCTTCGCGCTGGGCAAGGTGAAGAAAGGCCTTTGTTTCAACTAGTTTCTAGAAGCATTCTAGTACTTATTTTTAAGTCGGAAGAGCAGTTCTATAAGAATATTTGGATCGCAGATGCGAATCGATCTATCACGCTGATCAACGATTTGGAGAGCGATATTGCTAAATGAACCATTCGCAAATAAATTTTAAAAAAAATTCATTTGTTTTGAAGTGGTAATTTCGCTTGCAGTCGTGCCAGCGTTGTTTAACAGGCTATTAATATCACAGGGGTTGCTGAACGAATTACGATTTCAAGAGCATTGAATTAAGAACAACGAAGCCGGGCTGACTTGTGGTGAAAATATAGATTAAAAAAACTAGCAGCCACGGATTTTAATGTTCCAAGTAAAAAATCAACATTTTAAACTCGGGGTGTACAGAGGGAAGTAGCCCACCTTTAAATATAAGTACCTAGAGTAGGTTGGACCAAGCTAAAATCAAAATACGATGAAAATTGGTATGATTCTCACTTAACTGGATGAAATACACACGATTGCAGGTAGTAACGGAAAAATACGCCCAGCAAGAATTTAAAAAGCAATGCAAATTGCGCTCAAATCAATTGAGGGAAAACTGCCTCTAAATCCTGGAAGTATTTTATTCGATAATTTGAAATTATTCTTAACCAATGACAGAGGCTACACAGTAACACTTACAATATTAGATATGATAGTTTTTGTAAAAATATAACATTGCTAATTCGATGACAGGATTTTGTGCTGCTGCGTGCTGTATCTCCCAAAACTGTGTTCTAATCAGAGCGCTTCGTCATCCTTTTGTAATGACGGCAATTCGACCTAATGGTAACTGGTTTATCTCTTTCCTGTGTGAAAGAAGTGCGAACCTCTTTATGCAATTCATTGTATCTGGGGCGTCCAAAGGGCTCCCACATTTAGTTATTTGGGTGTGGTGTTGCGTGGAAAACAAATACATAGTCTGCATAACAGTATGTTTGTAAACGCTCAACGCGATAAAATGCTCCTTTTTTTCGCCTTCATGGGGTGATATTAGATGATCTATGAACAGTTTCAATAGGGAATTCTAACCCGCACCTCGCTCATCTCCTTTTCTTGCTAAGTAATCATTACGATAACTTGGCAAAGTCATTAGCGGCAAGACTCCGGTACTTAATATGCTTGCGCATATTAGTTATAAAAGGATTCATTTTCTTCTGTTCCTTGAAGATTTGGCAATATTATCTGCTTCGTTGTGATGAGAGGATTTAATTCTCTTCAAATTGCGTAAGTGCGTGTTTTGTGGGTGGGCGTGCTTTTCCGTAACTACCTGTGCTATCATCATCAAGCAAATACACGCCGTTATCATCGCAAGCTTCGAGTATCATGCAATTCATAGCAGTATAAGAATAGCAACCATCGCTGAGATTAAACTTAGAGTGCCAGTTGGCAATTGAATTTGAAATGTGCTATTTAATTTTGATCGGATACATTAAAAACGCTGTTGTACATAGCTAGTCCAGCGGGACATATATCCATTTCAGCCAAATTGGCTGCAGAGCTATTGAGAGAATATTAGATGTATTGATAGAAAATAAAACATTTTAATTGTTTGCAGTTTGTCATGGTATGCTATGCGGTCGAAGTTCCATCTAGAACCTTTTTCTACCGATTCAATACACTAATTGACGTTTTCTCATATGCACATCAGATATGCTTTAACTGTTCTTTGCTAAACGGAGTACAAAATCGGTTAAAACGCTAATCCAATCTGTTTTGCTGTGTGCTTTAAGAATTACACGATATTCTGGTTTTTACCGTACTACTTCATATGTTCCAAGATAACTTTGCGTTAGAAAATATATTGAAATGTTGGAGTGACGGCCTCCCATGAAACAATGACTAAAAATGATTTTCTTTAAACCATATCATTCGCATAAACATTAGTGACACAAAACTGTAGTCCCGTCGTTTTAGCGCTCTGAGTGACTTGTTCTCCGCTTGGAACAGTGTTCCTATACCTTTTCAATTTGTCACGCACATACTGGTATAGCTCTTGATCGAGATGTTTTGCAATATAGTGCAAATGTTCAAGTGCACTAGGAGAGTTCTTGAGAATGCTAAAACTAATAGTTCCACTGTGGCTAGGTCCGCCTAGAAACAATCAAAGTAATGATTTGGTCCCTGGCACTTCTATATCCTTGACGCTCTCTGATATGTGTTGACAGATCACGGCTTAGCACACGAGACAAACATTCAGCACAATTAGGGACGATTGAGCACTCGACAGAATCATCTTAAGCAAAAGGTGATGATTTAGCACTAGGCATCAATTTTTATCATAGCAGCCAACGAGTTAGCATGCGACACGCAGTTTTAGCATTATGAACGACACTGCCGTTTAGCGTGTGAATAACAACAATTTAGCACATGACACACCTTTTAGCACACGCGAAGATGTTTTATCATGACTGGGTGCAATTTACCACGTGACACGGACTTTTAGTACGACAGGGTACGAATTAGCACGTGACATGGACTTTAGCATGACACGGTGCGCTTTAGCAAATGAGATGAACCTATAGCGAGACAGACTACGATTTATCACACGACACGAAATTTTTGTATAAAATGCTATAATACAGTACACGGCACTAGCATATCAGTCATTAATTTGAATACGACACGAGCTTTGAGCACACAGGACGACGATTTAGCACATTACACTTTCTTAAAGCGCGAAATGCAACGTTCTAATACGCGGCAAGTATTTTGATTATGAAAGGTAATAAATTAGCGCAATATGCACATGTTTAGCACAGGTAGCTCCGATTTCACACGACGTGCAGTTTTATACCAATATGCTTAAGATCACAACACAGAACAACGCAAGTAAACAAATCAACGTTTTAGAACACAATTATAATTGTTTCAATAAATACATCAACATGATATAGCAACCTAAACAGCTGCATTGTATTCCGCCGAACGCGCCGCTCAAAGTGGGCCGCCGCCGAACAAAGCGTAGGACGTCGTACCTGCACGTAGACCGGCGACGGGGCGATGAATACACACTTGCTCGGCGCTCCCATGGGGGGGGGGGGGGGGGGGGGGGGGGGGGGGGGGGGGGGGGGGGGGGGGGGGGGGGGGGGGGGGGGGGGG